>VZZY01021273.1:0-14496 GCA_013400335.1 Eurystomus gularis | reverse complement strand
AAGAAAGGCGATCCGCCTTGCCCCAGGTGATAATTTAAGAAACCTTTGCATATTTTATTTAAAACTGGGCCCAGTTTGGCTGGGTAATAAAACAGACAGATAATGATTAGAAGGTCGGGCCTTCAGGGCACACAGCTTGGGCCCTAGCAAATACCAAACAATGATCCCACAAGCCTGGCTTGCTGAAGATTAGTCTAATTGCCTGCTGATGTTTTATTTTTTTTTTTTCCTGAAGTTTTTTTCTTTTTTTTCCTCCTTCTCCTTGAAACGCTAAACAGGGTGGCAGTTTGATATTAGCATTTTATATTTTTTTTTCTTTTCATTTTAGGAATATATACACAAAAACACACATACACATGCATGCGTGTGGTCACACACACACACGCAGAGACAAATGAAATCTAGTTTAAAACAACACCTGCCTTCTTTTCTTCAGCTGGGCTACAATAAGCAAATAAGTTTCATTTCCATAGTTTTTATTGCCACCTACATCAATTTTCTAACTAGTAAATAAATAGGCAAATATTTCTCATGTTAAAACTCCAGCAACGTTTTTTATGGGAGATTTTTTTTTTCACAGTTGAATGCTTGCAAATTCCATAAAGATTAATTAATAAGCTATACATAAATCTAAGTATCGTGCAACGTGCATCTTCCTGTATTATATACATAAAACACCACAGCTGATGATTTAGAACACTTGCATGTTTGCACAGATATCCACATGTACAAATACATGTGCTCAGGGGTTTCAAAGAGCAATTGTTTGCTAAATGGATCATCTTAAAAAGACTTGGATGTACTAAAGATGCTATTAATGAGATACAACATTGCTGTACGTAGGCAATGTTTTCCAAAGTTATTGTCATCATGTTTAGTAAGGACTTCAGGAATATATTCCTTAAGGTGCACATGAACACATTTGATTGCAAGTCTTTACTATCTTGGAAATTTCTGTGGACTCTGCTGAAAATCTATCAAATGGTCTTAATTTCCCTCTTCCAAAGGTTTTCCAAGCTAGCTGAAATGCAAGCGAGAAAGTCAAAGTGTAGACAGCAAAGGAGAGGAGAGAATCATATGGTCATAAATCTGTTTCTGTTTTATATTCATGCCATTTTTGCTCTGATTTTTAAAAGTAGTGCTACTCCTTTTAGACCTCACAATGAATTTTAAAATATATAAATGTTGATATCATCACATTCTTTATTATTCACCTATTGAAGAATCAATCTTCAAGAGAAACCTAAATCTTATAAAACAGTAAATGGTCTGCCTTTCTGAACCTCACACCCACAGGGTTCATTTGGCCAAGACCTCCAAGCACACATATTTCTCTTTGTTTAGGATCAGTGGAGGGTGATTATGGTTTAGAAACACAGAATCATAGAACGGATTGGGTTGAAAGACACCATTAAAGACCACCTAGTCCAACCATCCTGTCACAAGCAGGCACAGCTATACCAGAAGTAGAGATAACAACACTTCACCAAGAAACCTGCTCCTCTACTTGCAGATTGACCTTGACCACACGACTACCAAGTGGAAGCAGCTTCAGTAGGCCAAGTTCACTCATTTCTTTTTTCCAGGACTTAACTCTCTTAAGTCAGTGGCACTGTAAATGGCCACAGGAGACCAAGTGTGACCAATGGGGTACCTCGGGGTGTGTGTAGTGAGCTAAATGTGTAAGCAATGGATTAAACCTGAGTCTATAAGTCAAAAATTCCAGTGGAGAAACATAGTATGGGCAATACTCCCATTAGTCTGGGGGGCCTCTTCCATTTTGTTTTTTTGACACATTAACCGCTATGGGCCACTTAATTTCTGCTTTTGTTTTACATTTATATATGTGAGTGTATGTGTGGTTGCTCATGCACACCCATGCTCATGAACCTAAAACTGATGGATTGAAACCTTTCCTCAGATAAAGTTATATTGGCATATAGAAATCTAAGGAAAATACGATATATGAACAAGAGCAAAGCTTTTTAAGGTGCTTGAGTTGTAGCTGTGATAGCAGAGGTCTGTACAAGTATATGTGTTATATGCAAACACACACATAAATGTGTGTATATATGTGTTTTTAATGGATAAATACGTCTACAGCAAAGACCTGCAGCAGTTTTTCCCTCTAAGAAGCATGCACCGCTTCTAACTGAAGTTAGGTCTGAATGCTCAGGACAGATTCTTGCCTGTTGACTGGTCTTATCCATCATTAGTAGTAACAATGGCCCAAGGGTAAAAATAACTCTTGAGTCTGTAGCATAGTGCCCAGAGCTTAACAATATTGCCCTCCAAGGCAGATGTTATTTGTTTTACACTCTCTCTGGTGGTTTTAAATTAATTACTTACTACCTTCCTCCCTATCTGCCCCCCTCCCCCCAAAAAAAGATATTGTTTCAATTAGGTTCAGTTTGTTAAATAATAGACCATCAATATTACATGGATAAGGAGATAAATGATCATGGTTCTCAAGGAGGCATTTCATGTTTGGGAAGGTAACCTACCATTCCTTTGCAGAGAAGTGGCTGCTTGGAGAAATGAGTGGGAAGACATGTGATATGATGCGGCTGGACGTCTGATATGGATGGCACAACTGCAGACAGAGAACTGCCATCCACCATCAATTTGGAGGGCAATCTAGCACAACAAGTTCTTGTTACGTGGCACATTTTAAAGGAAGCAAGTTCCTTTAAAATCTGAAATATAAATACCACATACATGGGCAAACTCTTTGGCCGATATATCTAGTGTAGTGCACATATATCGTATTTTGCATTGTGCCTATAAATAGGATATATAGATGCCTTTGGACTGCGTTCGTTGCCACTCTTCTCCTTCACTGCTCCCATCCACATAGCTGGCTAAGCTCAGTGCTGACAGACATTAAGCACTGTCATCTGATCAGAAGAATAAAAGTCAGCAGACTTGGATTCTCACCCCTCTAATTTTGTAGGGAATATCAGTATCTTCATACTTCAGCATTGCTGGAAGAGGTCGTGTTTTCTCCCATTGAATTCCAAAACGTCCCACCACACAAGATGGTGACACTAGCACTAATTTCTGAGAGACCTGCTCCTTGGGAATGGAAGTCCTACAGAAATGATTCACGGTGTTTCTGCTTGCCTGGATCTAGAGCAAATCCCTGTACTGTATTATATCACCAACCCAAGGCTACTCTCAAGTGAGATGTTAACAGAGGCTCTTAGGAATGAGTACAATTATTTTAATAAATAATCTTATGATCCTTTGCAGGTTGTTAATGCAATCTGAATAGTACTATGGGATAGGATTCAACTTCTAGCTTTAAACACCTGCAATTCAGGTACCTTGTCTAAACTAGTCATCTTCTTGCATAGTTGATTTAGAGATGTAGGCAGTCTAAAGAGATTCTTCTCATGCAAAGGTGGGATGACTCAGACTCTACTAACCAGAGACGGGTAAGCACAGCTGAGGCATTCTTAGACAGATAAAATGTGGGGAATGAATCCTTCCATTCCCATCTTTGAGACTTCTTTTTCTTAATGATAATAGTATGAATCCTGAACAGTTCTTTCCCAACTGCATTTTTAAAGACAGAATGATTAAAGTCTAACTGCAGAATCAAAATGATGACATTTCCTGGAAAACGAGGGCTAGAAAAGATTTATCAAACAGTAAAATGCCACCTAAGACATAAATGTTTGGAAGCTGGAGGGAGATATTTTTTTTTTTTTTAATTTAGGGAATGGTTTTAGAAGTCTTTTTCTTTCTATTTTGTGATTCTTCTCTCAGATGGCAACGTGGCCTGTCAGTTTTGTGTCACTGCTTGTTTATGCCATAAATGTCATTTGGAATGACAACACTAGGAAAAGGTCAGGGCTATTACTGAACAAGCTTACCCCCTGGAGCCTAATACAGTCAAGACACTGTGATTCAACTGCTAGGAGTGGCTGGAGAGATGGCAGCAGGGAGAAATATTTAGGTATGTTTCTGTGCTGGTCCATGGAAATCATACCTTGGGGCTCAAAAAGGGACAAAGCCAAGAGCAGCCTTATGCGTTTGATTCAGGTAATGTATTCAGAAGAATTAACAACAAGCTCCAGGATTTGAGGAGCCAAGCAGAGCTGTCTGTTTCTTTTTATTAGTGCGTGGATGCTAAATACTGCTCAGAGAATGAAGTCTGATCAATAAATCATACCCTAGTTGTTGTTCTGCATTGGCTTCTTTGCCTGGACTGCTAGAAAAGGACCATGTGTTTGCCTTTTTTCTTTCTCCCCAGAGTAAAAATTCTTCAATAAGTAGAAACATGAAGGAAAGAGGAAAGCAGCTCTAGCTAAATACTGTTTGCTGTCATCTGTGGCTTAGGTAAATAACCTTGCATGTAAGTGACTCCTGCTAAGGTAGAAAACTCTTTATATTATAACAACAACAACAAAACAATAAAAAATTATAGCAATCACACCAGTTGATCAAGAACCACTTAAGCAGGAGTAATAGAGATGGGAGGTAATCCTTCCTTAGACCTCTTCAGATCAAAAATATTAGATTTGTCTATGGCAAGACCATAGTGGTAAGAAACTTTTTTTGATACATCATCAGAGAGATAAGATATGTTTTAATCTGCTGTTGTCAAGACTGTAAGAATTCCACATTGGACACCATTTTACCAGAGTCCCTAAGACATCACTAAGCTTAGTCCAATGAAATTATGCATGTATTCAAGTTGAAAAATGAATGTGTATACCATCCTTATTTGAAGCTACAGGTATACATAAAAGTTCTCTTTATGAATGATCCTTGGAAAATAAAAGGAAATAAAGACAGCGAATACCAGCTGAAGGTTTTCCCAAAGCACACTTACCAGATTTCTTTAAAGTAGGGAAAAGAGAGAAACTAAAAAATAAGCAAGCAAACAATCTTCTCATCAAGGAATGATGAAAATGTGAAGTTGTAAATACCTGACAAGTAACTTCTGGTTCTTTGGCCACTGGAATCCTCTTTGCTCCTGATGGCAGAGAAATGTTATCAAGTAAAAATGTAAAGATGAGTTTGTATGGTCAAAAGTTTGTTTTTAAACTAAATCTTCGGAACTCTTAGAAGATCTTATCTTTCTCTTGAAATGCTGGTTGGTAAAATAATATTTTTTATTTTAAAAAATATTTTTGCTGGTTAACAAAAGCCAGGTGTAACAAAAAAAATCCCTTTCAGACTTTCAGAACTTTTTAATTCTGTCTCCCTCCTTGTTACTCTTTTTTCCTTTTTAGACAAGAAAAAAATCCCCTAGTGTTTGACTTTAAACAGAGGTTTTATTCCTTTATCAGATGAAGACTTGAGAAGATGCAGATTGGACTATTGCAGATATACTTGTATTTATTTCATTTCTATTTCACAAGCACTTATCTAGCAATCTTGGCACTTAATGTTCCATGAAAATAGTTCCAGAAATTCAAACTGATCCAAATCTACAAAACAAAATCCAAACTCACCATTAACAATACAAGATCCATAAATACTGATAGTCTTGCTGTATGATAAATGGGGCAGGAAGGAATAAAAATGGAAAAAAAAGTGGTTCACTTTGTAATAATTATTATTTATTATTCCATGGTGAAAAACAAAAACATTGACAAGGGAAGTCTGACTGCTCCCGTCTGTAACACAAAGTTCCCAATTCATTTTGAATGGGACTTTCCATTTCTTCCCTCAGCAAGGATTTCTTCTGTTTCAAGAAAGACATGCATGTTCTTTAGGAGGGTGAGTCTTTCTGGACATTTATCTGCACCTATTCACCCAACTTTGAGAGCCCTGCAGCCTTTAATGAGAAAGAAATCCCAAGTCACAGCTGGGGATTAAAGTCAGACCTTCCAGCTAGCTTGCATGTGCTGCAGCAGCTCAGCTATGAGGCATGCCATGCCATGCCATAAGTGCTTTCGTTGTACTTGAACCCCCCGGGTTTGCTCCCCAGCAGTCTGACTGGATTAAGAATGGAGTCAAATGCTGCTGTTGGTCTTATCAGAACAGATCTGAGTCCAAAACAATGAAAACATAAGGAATCAGGATCACAGCATTTTCCCTCGGTGCTCTTGTCATAAACAATTGCTACAACAGAAAGAACATCAAGGGGCTGTGCTCTTACTGTGGGATATTCAAATCTCGCCTTCAATTTGGGCTGCATTTGGGAGGTGATGACTGCCTAAACTCTTCAAATACAAAGCCAGGGTGGGTTTGTGTAGCGGAGGGAGCTCTGCAGAAGGTCTGAGAAACAGCCCTTTTTAGCACGAGTCTTTGGTGGACCACTGTTGAGAAGAATAGAAGGGAATTCTTCCACATTATGAGCAAAAGCATCTGTCCCTTCAATGTGGCAAGATGCAAACCCGCAGCAAACGTGTCTGTTTTGATAAAAAGCATGGAACAATAGTTACGCATTACTGCAGGAGGTTGGGGGCTGTGGGAATCAACAACTGAGCTGTCCCATCTCAGCCAGCGTTGAGGGACTTAATACATTCACTTGCCTTTCCCTCCCTACTAGTGTGCCCATAATTTCCATCTCTATGAAGCCAAGCATCAGTAACAATGAAATTCATAGGGGTATATTTTGGAATGCTAAGTGATGAATTTTGCATCCGAGCAAGCAGCTCTTCATTAGATTAAGTGGGAACTGGAAAAGCAGGACATTAACTTAACTGTAGGTATTGTCCTAAGGTGCTAGAGAGTTAATACTTTTATGAGAGTACTTTGTGTGATATCAGAACCCAGAAATAGTAGGAAGGAAAGAGGAGGTTTAAGCAGTTGGCACCACCATCTCAGTGCCTCAGTTTCTCCCTTGAATAGAAATCTGTATGTTATACTCCAGAAGAATCTCCCATGTTTCTTCGGGATATGCTTTTATTGGTCTGGGTATGCAGGAGCAACCTTTAAAACCAAGCTTAGGGCCAATTATCTACACAGACCCAGGCATTACAATTGTTGTATGTAAACTACTGCCTTTCTTTCTTGCAAAACTGCAGAGCAGAACAGCAAAGTATCTTAGCTGTGGTGGTTGGCCAACAATAAACAAAAAGACTGCAATCTCTGAAAACTAATACAATATACAGGGGCTGCATAACAAGATGAATGAAAAGCTGTGTGGTGTGTGGAGTGTTCGGAGGGAATTTTTTTGTTGTTGTTGTTTCAAAAGGAGTTTTTTTACCCCAGGCCAGAAGCCTTTGTGTCAGGGAGACTGTCTCATTTCTCTGCTCAAAGGCTGTCAGAGATGACTGAGATTTGAAAATGCTTTCTGATGTTGACGAGGTCAAGGGAGACAGAGCTGCCTACCATCAGCGGCTGCGTCAGTGGTGGGATGGGAAGACACGTGAGAGGGAGAATGGAAAAAAAATAGTGAAATTATTATCTCTGGAGAACCAGATAAAACAAAATAAATAGTATAAAATAAAATACAGGAGAAAGAAGAGGCGCAGGTCAAACAGTCACACCAAAGTTTATGGCATTAGTATTCAGCTGGAATAAGGGAAAATATCTTGGTTCCCAACTGGGGATGTTCTGAAGAGAGGGAAACTGACTGGAGGCAAAAGATATATTAATATTACTCCACTTAATCAATACTTAAAATCCTCCAATGTGCTTTTTGTACAAGCCTGCTCTGCAAAGTTAACACCTGCAGTGTTTTCTGATTTCATCTAATTGTGCTTGCAACAGTTCAAATCAGGACTGCCCAAACCAGCCAGGAATTGCATCAGGCTGTGGTAGTGGGCAGATGAGCTGACACAGATTGAACCCAACTTGCTCAAAAGAAAGTGGGCCAATGCCACTGTCAACCTTAAAGATGGACATCTTAAAGATGCCTCCTGCTCCATGATCCCTCAGTTTGCTGCAGTGCCCAGTGAACCACAGGAGCTGCTGACCATTGTCGGATGGGATCGTAGAGTCAGAGGGAGGCTGTAACGATGTGCTGGGATAATGGAATGCCACTTTAGAAAGCTATGCATTTCAAAGGATCCTACTAGGTGATAAAAGTCATTTTACAACCTCTTCCTTGTCAAATGACCCAAGAAGTGGCCTGCATTTGTGTGACAGGTAACCATCTTGTCTTACATACGGGAAGAAGGACATGGAAGAAGGCATGTAAAATAAGTCCCGTCCATATGTATCCATTAACATTGCCTAGCCAACTGCAATTGAGCATCGAGGAGGATGACAGGGCATCCGGCAACGACATATTGCTACACCACATCCCAGTAGCCATGCATGTCAGAAGAGAGGGCATAGCAGGTAGCAGAGACTTGACCACACATGCCTGCACTCACAACTCCACACTGCAAATCACACCCCACCAGAGCTAGTTTAAGACATTTTCACTCCCAGATTCCATTGATAGAGACTCATTGTAGTCTCTTCTTTCCCTAAAGATCAGCATCCTTTTAATTGTGTCAAATTAGCTGTTTGGACTGTTGATATCTAACCGTAAATCAGTGAAATAATCTGGTTTTAAGCAATGCTTTTTTCTGAATATCTTTAATTTTTTTTTTTTTTTTTTTTTTNTTTTTTTTTTTTTTTCCTTGTGTGCATAGTTTTAAGTTGACTGTTTCACAGCTCTGGTCTGATGGTAAGCCAAATACAGTCTTAAACTGGTATCATTGAGTGGGAGCCCACCTTCAGAGGTCACAGCCGTTTTTCTGTAGGCAAGGATGGAGGCTCCCTCTCAAACTCTGCCTGTGCAGGTAATGTGGAATCATCATTATATCTTTGTTAATTAGTTCCGTATTAGTCTGAACAATTACTCTGGACTTCTAAAACTGAGTGGCTGCATCCAAACTACCAATACAGAATGGTTTCTGGACCATGACAAGTCCCAGAATGTGGCTACTCATTTCCATCTTCCTCACATTGCCATCCTACTACCAGTTATGTCATTAAAACTATTTGTATGTTATGTTGTAAACCATATCAGTGAAATGACAGGAAGGGAAATAAAGACAGCAGGACATGGCATTAGTCATTTGCTTGCATTAATTTATTTCTTTCAAAGTGAAGGCACCATGCATTAAATCTTAAGGTGGCTTCCTGATCATTATTTTATCCTAACAGTAGGGAACGCTAAATAATCTAGTGTATGACCTAAAATGAGGCAAATGCAGGAAGGGATATTGCATCTACGTTGTCACCAAGGAAACAAGAAGCAATGACAGTTTTCACCAGCTGAGCATTCACCTCTATGCTTTTAGTTCACCTGGAGGTAGCAAGCTGGCACTTTCATTAGGGATGGGTAAAGTAGAAGGTATAAAAATAGCAGTAGGGAGAAAAACTCTTAAAAAAAAAAAAAAAAAAAAAAGGAAAGCAAAAATAAGAAATAATTTATTCTTTACCCTTTACTCACATCGTTGCAATAGGGTAGATGATTATAAAGCATGACTGCCTTTTGCTTTGCAAAACTGAAATCGATTAGTTCCAAGAACCCCAGACCTGCAAAGACAGTCTGGCACTATGCAGTTATGTACCACCTGGAATAGAGCTCATGGGAATTTCTGAAAGAGCAGCTAAAAACAACTTTGGAGTTTTGGACTAAAAATCCTACCTACTGTGTAAGAAAAGGAAACAAAGAGGAATAATTTTTAAATTAGGAGCCTAACATGAGGTTCCTAAGTCCATAATCAGCTTAAAGGTGTAAATTCAAATAACACTCAGTTCACACTCTCTTTTCTTTAATAGCTGTACAAATAAATAGAGATAAATATGATTGTTTCTTTGCATCTAAAATTTCCATTTGTTTCAAAATCCTTTAATTGCTACTTCAGTGGTTATGAGATAAAGTTTTCCTTCTTACCTTAAAATCTCATCAAAATGAGATTAAAACATAACCCTCCTCCCTTCCTGGGAGGAAATTCTTCTTAGGTGTTTTCTGCATCTACAGATTCTAGGACTTATCTGTGCTTATGAGGAAAGCAATTTTCTCCTTCTAACAAGATTTTACTCTGGAGTAAAATATATTTTATTTCAGATAGTTTTAGTTTATACAAGTACAATAAGCCTTCACTTAATTCTTTCATTTTATCTGGATTTTTTAGTTGATCTAGAAGCACTTATCCTAGTTGTTTAAAAATCAAACAAATAAATACATAAACACTTTTCACACAGCGTTCTATTTTTTTTTGTTTTTTTAAAAAAGAGCATCTGAAAAAACGAGTATCCAACAACAGCAACTTGGAGTAGATTTACAGTTCTTCAGCCTTTGCTCTAGCCCTGGAGCCTGATGGGACGCTGGTGTCCTTGGAGGAATGGTAGAAGGAATTGCTGGGGGCCAATTGCTGATTTTATCATTCAAACACAAAATTTGTTACACCACTTTATCGGTCACAGGGAAAGCAATTATAGTGTGGTTCAATTTTCCACTCAATGGCTGTACTGGGGATCAAAGTCAGTTTTTTATGATGGAGAAAAAATGTTTTGCTATTTCGTTTGTTATTTAAAAATAATAATAATAAAAAGCTTGCACTTCCAGTACAATATCGTGTTTTCTTATGTGCTTTTTTCCTTTCTTGAGATAGAGATGATTATTTTGGGTTTTCTCCTGTTAAATAATCAGGGTATTTTGTTGGTAGTTTTTTTCTTTCCCTTCTCATCATTGACTAAAGTCTTTGCAATGTAGAAATGAAACTGTCACACTTAAAAGCAGTACAGCATTAGAACTCTAATCACAAACACTGGAGGTAAAATAATCTGTATGACACATTTCTTATTATGAACTGTTTTCTTTTGGTAGTCTTTTGAACAAGAGACATATTCACTGTGCACTTATATTTTTATGTCTTTAGCCATCCCGAACATAGATGTTGTTGTGATACACAATACTTCAGTATCGTGTTAAAACACAAGCTATTTGCAAAAGCAAACAGATAAATTTGGTGATCATGCAAAAAAAATGGAATCCACCGTAACAAATAAATCATCCACAGACCTCTCTTATTAATTAAAAAAAAAAATTCATTGAAAAGAGAAAAAAAAATAATAATCAGAATCGATAACAACGGAGGAAGGAAAGTGTATTTCCTCAACTTGAAGGGTAGTAATCACACACTGAGCTTTTATCTGCAAAGCTCCATACAAATGTTAACTAATATATTCTTCAGACACTCCTGTGCAGTAAGAATTTGAGCAGTAAGAGCACAATGTTGCCACTTGAAAGAAAAAACACATCAATTATTTAGACAAATACTTTAATCACTCATTCTCAGAAAGTAAAACACAATTTCCCAAAGAGTTTTTTCATTTGCCTTTTTTTTTTGAGCCGATTTAACATAGTCTTGCTTCTTAGAGCAGCTACATAAAATATCATCTCAGACTAATGCACAATTTCAAGTTCCTCAACTCACTTATTTTATTGTTGCTGTAAAGTTGCCTCTTTCTCTCTATCAAAATCAGATTTGTCATTGCTAGAAGTATTCTCTGTTCAGTAGGAATCTGTATGCCTTCTTCTATCAAGTGTCCACTCTGAATGTGACCTATTGCAGTCAGTGAAACTGCTCCTATTACTAAAGTTAAGCAAATGCTTCAGTACCTGATTATATCAAGCTTCAACACAGAAAGCGATACCCAGAAAAAAAATCATTAAAATTTTTCCATTTTATTTTCAGCATTATAAAAAAAAGATTTAGACAACTCCAGATTTGTGTTGTTGTTTTCTTTTTTTTAATCAGAGAAACACAGCATGGTAGGGGCTGGAAGGGACCTCTGGAGACCACAGAATCACAGAGTGATAGGGGTTGGAAGGGACCTCTGAAGATCATCGAGTCCAACCCCTCTGTCAGAGTAGATTCATCCAGAGCAAGGTGCCCAGGATTGCGTCCAGATGGGTTTTGAATCTCTTCAGAGAAGGAGGCTCCACAAATTCTCTGGGCAACCTATTCTAGGGCTCTGTCACTCTCACAGGAAAGAAGTTTTTCCTCACGTTCAGAAATGTTGTGATGTTTCCATCAGTGCTGTCTGTGGTCCATGGGTGATGAGAAATTTGTTGAATATGTTCCAAAAGCCAAGTTTTGAAGTATGATCTGTGAGCTAACATACACTACAACTTCTGCTAACAGGATGTGAACCCTTCAGCAACCTAGAGGAAGGTCTCAAATGTCACCACTTAGCCTCAAGGTGGAACAACAAAGATCATGCAACAAGTGCTGGATACAGCATGGATGTGGAGTGTTTTCTCTCCTCTTGAATCAAGAGCATTTTGATGGCTTGTAATAAGAAAGGATTCACCAAACCGGATTTCTCCATGGATGTGCTGGAAAAGGTTCACAATTAAGCATCTGCCAGGTTGCATATAAGCTTCTCTGCTATGGCTTTTAGATCTTCTAATCAGTGACTTGCAATTCAGACAATAGATGCTCAATAGAGCTGGGGAAACAAATCTAAAATAATCCTCCTCCCACCTCCAAAATTATTGGGAATTGTTGAAAACTTCCAC
Organism: Eurystomus gularis; assembly: GCA_013400335.1. Classification (NCBI taxonomy): domain Eukaryota; kingdom Metazoa; phylum Chordata; class Aves; order Coraciiformes; family Coraciidae; genus Eurystomus; species Eurystomus gularis. The sequence continues at coordinate 2,063 of VZZY01021273.1, read as the reverse complement.
TTACCTTTTGGAATAAGTTTTCATATTTTTCTTCAAGCCGTCATGTACATTTATTCATCACATCTTTACAGCTTTAATCAACATGAATGATAGAACCACTGATATTTTTAAGGGCTTTGCAGGGGGGTTAAAGAAAATATGTTCCTTTTTCAAGAATAATACTTGTCTGAGAGATTTTTACTATTGACCACTCAGATACTATGGAGAGGATGGTCTTAAAAACTTCCCAACCTGCCCTGACACAGAAGCAACATGACGTGTAGTAACTACTCACAAGGCTTGTTCATACAAACAAACCCCCGTGCATGTGCTCAAACTTACATGCTCTGCATTCCAACCACTCCAGAGCAGGGACTGCAGTAATACGCTTTTAGAGCAGCCCATGGGTTTCTTCTAAATGATATGCTGAGAAAGGTCATAACATTTCTCACTTTTTCTGTGTTGTGTGACATATAAGAAAGGAAAAGAAAAAAAAAAGAGGAGAGGAGAGGAGAGGAGAGGANAAAGGAAAGGAAAGGAAAGGAAAGGAAAGGAAAGGAAAGGAAAGGAAAGGAAAGGAAAGGAAAGGAAAGGAAAGGAAAGGAAAGGAAAGGAAAGGAAAGGAAAGGAAAGGAAAGGAAAGGAAAGGAAAGGAAAGGAAAGGAAAGGAAAGGAAAGGAAAGGAAAGGAAAGGAAAGGAAAGGAAAGGAAAGGAAAGGAAAGGAAAGGAAAGGAAAGGAAAGGAAAGGAAAGGAAAGGAAAGGAAAGGAAAGGAAAGGAAAGGAAAGGAAAGGAAAGGAAAGGAAAGGAAAGGAAAGGAAAGGAAAGGAAAGGAAAGGAAAGGAAAGGAAAGGAAAGGAAAGGAAAGGAAAGGAAAGGAAAGGAAAGGAAAGGAAAGGAAAGGAAAGGAAAGGAAAGGAAAGGAAAGGAAAGGAAAGGAAAGGAAAGGAAAGGAAAGGAAAGGAAAGGAAAGGAAAGGAAAGGAAAGGAAAGGAAAGGAAAGGAAAGGAAAGGAAAGGAAAGGAAAGGAAAGGAAAGGAAAGGAAAGAAAAGGAAAGGAAAGGAAAGGAAAGGAAAGAAAAGAAAAGAAAAGAAAAGAAAAGAAAAGAAAAGAAAAGAAAAGAAAAGAAAAGAAAAGAAAAGAAAAGAAAAGAAAAGAAAAGAAAAGAAAAGAAAAGAAAAGAAAAGAAAAGAAAAAAGAAATGAAAGAGAAAAAGGAAGAAAAAGAAATAAGAAAAGAAAAATTAAAAAAGGAAAAGGAAAAGAAAAAGAAAATCTCAGGAGGCTAAGCCTGGCCTGCAAGCAATACAGCTCAGTCTGAAAAACCTCCTGCTTCAAAAAATTAGCTCTGAATTGATGCTCAACAATTCCAGCTCCTGTAACAGCAGAGAAAACCTCATTCCCCGACACTGTTTGAGGAACCTAATTTGGTTTAATATACCTGCACTCTTACAGTAAAATAAAAATTTAAAAATCATTATTTTGTCCTCCCCAGCTATAAAAGCAACCAAATTATCAGAAGGTTTCTCCCACTTGGGAGGCTGCAGCCCTGGCCTGTAGTCAAAGATAAATTTTTCAGTGAATCTGCACCTAGAGAGACTAAGGGAAGCCTCCCAATTTACTCCGTCACATCAGAGCTGATAACACAGCATCATTACCTTTTTGTTGATGCCCAACGATGTCATGCAGGGGAGCAGGAGCAATGGGATAGGAAATGGAAGAGGTCAGTGATGTGAGGAGCTCTCCAGGTGGGAAAAGTGAAACCAGGTTCACCCACCTGACTGCATGTAAGGGGACCAAGGCTGGCCTGATGGTTCCTATGGAGGCTGTTTGTCCATGTCTCATAAATAGCAAATAGTAAGTTTTGGATGATTCTCAACAAGCACGATGAAATTAAATGTACTGCAACAGATGGAAGCAAGAGGCAAATATATCCTTAACAATAGCAATCCAGTGCCAGCAATTCACCACCGTCTCTTTTCAATCCCTCGCCATCCTTCTCCTGCTTCCTCAGTTTTGGCTAACTAAGTTTTTAGTTTGAGTCCCCCCCCTGCAGTGCTATGTCCAGCTATGGAGTCCTCAGC
>VZZY01021271.1:0-17274 GCA_013400335.1 Eurystomus gularis | reverse complement strand
AGCATCAAGTCCTAAAGTGAGGTGATGGCAAAAGGCACAGTTTGGGAATTTTAATGCGTTGGGGTAGTCAGCTGTCTCTCTGTATGGGGTCTGGGGTTTAAATGAGTAGAGAGTTTGTGCAGAGCTATTTACAAAGGAGAATGAAAGACTGCTGTTAAACTGGCTGAGTGTTTTGATTCATCACTATGAATTCTCCTGACTCCATCTATAGACAGAAAGAAGTGTAAGAAGTAAAAAACCCCTACTTGTTCTACTCAAAACTTGCATTTGATTTGAAAAACTATTTAAAATTATTGTCACAGATCTTTAAATTCTTTTATTGTCAACAGTTTAACAGGCAAGTGTGCAAACTCAGGTGCCATTTAAAGTAAGGAGAGTAGCTGTTTATCAGAAACGTAACCATTTCTAGGCTAGTTCTACTGCATATGAGATGACAAATGATAGAATAAGTACTCCAAGATACAGAGTAAAAAGAGGCCCCTTCCTCAGCTGGCAGAAATTAATTTAGTGATGAGATTGATTTGTACCAGCTGTGGATCTGGCCTACCGTTAGAGAAGACTGGGATCAAAGGCAATAGCCCATTAGAAGCCTGCTGTTGCTGGAACTGAGACTTTTTGAGTTATGGGGGAGCTGAAGGTATGTGTTACAGAATTGTTTTCTAGAACATAAGGATATCTTGCTTATGAAAATATGTTGTATTGCTTTTTTGGCTTGATGACTTTCACTATCAGCTTTCTAGTCTAAGCTTGGTTTAGTTTTGAGGAGGTTTTTTTGTTAAGTCCTGTGGCTCCAGTGGTGGTGTTTAGCTGGTGAATACTTGCAATCAAGTCTGGAGAGGTTACTGATGAACTGCTCTGGGAAATGGATGAAATAATCTGAGCAGGAACAAACCTTAATATGTGTCCCTGGGCAGGAAGAGGAAAACACGGAGGTGGTAACAGGTTGCCAAAGCAGTTTTCCCTGAAGAACTAATAATATGATGGGCTTTGGCCTTGAGCTGGTAACTTAAACTGGTACTGGAAGACAAAGGTAAAATAACTGTTGGGTTTTTTAAATTTATTGCTGTTCTTGAATCCTCTTTCTCTATGTTATTCAGATTCCTGTGCTTAAAGGTTACCTTGTGGCCTGGTTTTGGTTTGGGGCTTTTTTGTTGGTTGGTTGTGTTTTTTTAACTGGGGTTTTACAGTCCTAGGTGTGGTGAGGCTGATGGCTTAACATAGCACAAAGTGCATGGTTAGTTCTGATCTTGGCAATTCAGAGTCAAAGCTTTTCTTGTTATCTAGCCCAGAACATCAAAGTGGGTAAACATGTCTTTTCCAAAGCTTTCCCCCCTGGACTTTAGGGAAGTGGTATCTAACAGAGTTTGGAGTCCTGTTGATCTTACTGAAGTGAATAAGATTGCTCAAAAGCAAAGGAACCCTTTTGATTACAAGGGTCTGAAGTGTACTTGAAGTTTTTTTCTGTCTGAGAAATAAAATTGTGGGCCTGTCAGATGAATAAGCTACATCCGTTTCAGTGAACAGTCAAAGTTGTATCTTGCCATTAATTGTAAGGTGGGTAAATTGTAATTGCATTTAACTTAGTAAGAACTGTCTAAGGTAATGTATTCCTGTTGTGTGTGGTTTTTTTTTTTTTATAAATGCAATTGGTAATGCTAAAAGTTCTTGAATGATAATACATGGTACATTAAGTTGCTAATATGCTGAAGCTATGGGAGCAGCAATCCTTACTGTGCTGGGAAATCCTCCATTATCCCTCCCATCAAAATATTCTTCAAAGAATTTCAAGAAGGTAGCTTCACAAAACTGCTGTTTCTTCAGGTTTGTTGTTTTCCAGCTAAATGAGGCATGTTGGTAGATAACTGGTTTGGGCATGAAGTTTCTAAATAAAGGTGACTAAGGATCTCTTTTAGTAATTATCCCTCCTAACAGCAATTTGGGATTATGTGCTGATATTTTAACAGGTTTTTTTTGTTTCGTTGTTAATGTCAACACCTGCTGTCTCAAAAAGCATCCTAGCATCTCTCTAAATGATCATCAGAGTCTTATGAAGATTTTCTCCTTATACTTGTGAGGGGTGCTTGCCCAGTGACCCAACTTTCATCCCTAGGAACCACACTTTTTGTTTGTGATGATACCAAGTCCACTTCAGTCTTATGTTTGGGATCACTGCTGTTCTATGGTGTGTGCAGCACAGCTACCACCTGGTTTTTGTGGGCTGTAATGCTCTTTTTGCATACAAGGTGATATTTTTGCAGTGCATGTGTTTACCTAAGGATTGGGGCACTGAAGTTCAAAATTACAGAAATTGCACTTCTTGCCAGCTTGCAAAGCAAATTGCAGTATGCCTACAGGGCACAGTACCCTTTAATTCCAACATATCTTTAATACTGTTGGAACCCTATTCCTGGCTATCTGCATGCCTATAATGGGTTTAATGTATCAATATTCTCTGTTAAGTATTCCTACGTGCAAAAAATCTTTATTGGAGCTAGGTATTTGGCCACCTTGGTGTATGGGACTAGCTCACCTGTGGGAGCAAAAGTTCCTTGTCTTAAAGTAAACTAAAAAATTAGACTTGTTGTTCATAATGCTAGAAAAATATCACTAGCCTACCTACTAGCTTGCCACAAGTAAAACGGGCAATGAGGGCTGTTTACATACTCTACATCATGGTGGTTACTTTAAGGTCACTTTTGAAAGCTACTTTGTCTTTTGATCCCATTAGCAGTGTAGTTAACTCTCTTGAAGAGCTTCTTTTGGTCGAGGGAGGGAATCTCCTTTTGATGGCAATCAGCAGCAGGGTTTACCTTGCTTTACGTTTGAAAGCATACCAATTGACAACAGTCTGTGAAAAGCATCTATATGAATAATGTGTTTAAAGCTGAGGCAGATCTCTTGGCTCTAGCAAACTGTAGGAAGTGGTAAATCAAACATCGAGGCTCGGATCTCTGCTGTAACATGAATATTACCAAGTTTTTATGTTCGTTTTGTGAAATCTTAAACTAAAGAGACTATATATTTTTGAAGCAGATAGCATCACTGAGTTAATTCAGAGGGAAACTAAGAGCTTTGAAGATATGGCTATTGTGGAGGTAGATAAGGACAGAAAGAGTTTGAGGAGTACATGATACCTGGCTTGAGGAGGGAAATGCAGCAATGAATGTTGCTAGGTGATTGTGGCTTTTAATGTGCTTGGAGAAATAGGCTAGCCTATCCTGAGATGCTACCTGTGCTGTGACTAGGGTGAAAGTGTTTGAAATAGTACCTGATATCCTTGGAGATACTTTAAGAAGTGCAAGGCAATTCAGCTATAACAATACTGGGTTTAATTGTCACTTTACCTATGAGGAGGTTTCAGTTAAGTTCTATCTATAATGGCTGCAAAAGCAATTAAGAGAACATAGCCAGCACTTTTTAAGATAATGTGATCCACTGTCACTGCAGTCTTCTTTCACAAGACTTGATTTTGCTTTCCTTAGTACTTCACCCAAAGTGAATTCTTTGGGTATTAAAGACCTTTCAACTGTGATGAAGGGCAAGATCCTTGGTCCTTGGTGCTCCCCTTGCACTATCTAGTTGATATGAGGAGCAGGAATTAAGGGTAGGAATGTAGGCACAGAGGATTGTTCTCCCTCTAATGCTTTCAGTTGTTTTAGCTGAGATAAATTTGTACGAGACATACGTCTGGTGCACATAGTCAAGGAGCTAGTGCTTCCTAAGAACTCTGAATGATCTGAGCAAGTACCTGCGTGTAAGCTATTGCATCCTGTGAGCATGAGTGATGCTTTTTTGCAGCTGAAACAGGAGTTATTTTTAGTGAAACTGGAATAAGCATGCAGTAGTCTTTTGAAGAGTTAAGTTTTAGCTGTGATAAAGACCAATTACTTGTTCCCTTATGACTGGATTGCAACAATAAGATTGCAATGGTGAGCTCAAAGCAGCTTCAGCTAGGCTGTAGGTCATCTTCCTCAACACATCCCCATTTTCTGCAGTTCACTATTTCCTCTGTGATTAAACTTGACTTTAAGTGAAATTACAATACTGGCAAACACTATGAAAGATGGGCTATCGGCTCCTTAGTGTTACTGCAGAAAGTCCGCCACTAGGACATGAGCTCACCACACTACAATTTTTTCAGTTTGTCTTTTCCAGACGGCTGAGTAATTGCCCATTCTCTTAGGTATAGAGCTTTGTGAATGATTGTCTTGTTACTTTCCTGACAGATGCTAAGCCTGCTATAAATTAAGTTGTCCGCTTGTTTTACCAGGCGAGTGGGGCTGCATTAGTCAATAGTTGAGCTAATGTAGAAATAGGAGAAGAAATGTGGAACGTTCACTGGAACACTAACCACAACCTTGGTCCTGGGAGCATTCAGGGATTGGGTTGGGTGTTTTGCTTGCCCCTGATGATTTTGTGTGGAAGTTGATGCACCTCAAGAGGTAAAGACCTCTCAAATTTCTCTCTATCACTACTTACTAGATGGGAAGCCAAAGAATCTGCATGAAGGAGTTAGCTTTTTGTAGGTTCCAGCACTGCTCTTGGCTAACACAGGGCAGCTTAATAGTGCAGAGCTGTTGGCTAAGCCTGGGGAAACTGGGTCAATATACTGTTCTCTGTATGTATGGCCACCGCTACCAGGTGTATTCTTGCATGTATGAACCTGTCTACTTGACTTTGATAAGATCAGTGAATAGCCATGGTAGTTCCTAATTAAAGCAGAAGCTGGATGCATCTGGATTGATGGTCTTCAACTTTCTTTTGCACATCTTCATGTGGTAATACTAAAACCACTGACTAAATACCATGAAACTTTTTTACATGAATATTATCAAGTTGAGTACTTAATATTCAACATTTAGTCGCGCCTGTAATGTCCCATTTGTCTACAAAACAGTTGCATTCTGCAGAAGGCATTGATTAATCTTTATTGTGAAACTATTTCTGTACACTTGCTGTTTCCTTGACTATGCTTTCTACCAAGCTTGTCATTATCCCTTCCACAAGAGAACCTTCTGGAAAGGAGCACAAGCTTCAGGAGGGAAAGGGGGGAGTTTTTTGTCATTTTAAATTTCTCACAGATTGCTCAGGGTAGCAAAACAATGAATGTTTCATTATTACCACAATAGATTAAAACATCTGCCATAAATAATGCTGATGGCTATTTGTGATGGCACGAAGTATTGTTTTTGTTCTCTTTTATAAAATTACAGCTCATTAACTGTCATAAAGCAAAGATACCATAAATAAAACAACTAGTAGTGTTTCATTTCCCAGAAATGTGAAAGCCTGCTAGTTGGGAACTTTGAAAAGTTTGTTTTCACAGCTGGAACAGTCAAGTATCTGAATATGTTGGGGTCTGTCACTTTCGTGGCCAGAGAAATTATGAGGATTTAAACAATTTTGTTTGTCCTCTTAGCAAAGATAATATTGCTTTTCTGATCACAAAGTGCTTTTTATTTAGACCACAAGACACCTGTATTGATCAGCAAGTATATATACAAGTAGAGCAGTAATTATGGAACAATTGTTATTTCCAAAAAGGAAACTTGGAAAACTTAGCCTGACTTCCACTATGCTACTAACCATGGAGTAGTTGCCCAGATATCCCCACACTGAACCCAATAACTCATATTTATAGAGGTGTTTCAAGAAAAGGCCTGATCTTAACTGCAAGTTGTTTATAATAATCCAATTGGTTCTTCATCAGAGGTCACCTCATCTTACCTGAAATCACAGATGTTTTATGTCCTCTCAGTTTTCAAGCTGCGAGAATAGCCTTGCAGTGGCTCGCTTACCTCACAGATGTGCAATGATATAACTTCAGATTTATTTCCAATATATTTGCCATAGACAGGCTTCTACAGGAAAAAAGTTCATTTGAAAAGTAAAATAATTAGAAACATACCTTATTGTCTCAAGTCCTGAAGGTTGGTTCAAGTTTCCAGTTCCAGACTTTATCCTGCGAGGCTTGGTATTTGAGACAGATGTAATCATGTGGTAGTTGTGGGATAGCTAGGAATTTTTTCACTGGCCAGGACATGAGCCAGGTTTGTGCTGGAGCCATGGACTGCACATATGCTGCATCTTGTTGTGGGACACTTGAGCCCACAGCTGTAGACTGCACAATAGGAAATCCTCCTCTGGATTTAACATTTCTCAACATAAATGCTAAATTTGTATTTTGGCTATAGCAATCTGTATTTTGAAACAGGAGAGGCATACAGCACTCTTTGTTCCTGAGGCAATTTAGGATTAGATTAAAAAAACTTGTCTGGCAGTCTGAACCAAAGTCCTCAGTTGCCTGCACGGTGTAATCCTCCAGTCCAAGGTCCAGCAGACATCAGGTGACAGTTTTTTTGGGTATTGTGTTCATTTTGTTTTGTTCTGTGAGGGGGGGCGGGGGTGGGGGGCGGAGCAGAATAAAAGGATAGAGTCATAGAATGGTTTTTGTTGGAAGAGACCTTTGAGATCATCAAGTACCACTGTTAACCCAGAATGCACAAAGGAAGATGCTTCTGCTACTACAAGCAGCTGAATTGTAGAATTCTCTCCTGAAGGAGAGTGTGGGGGGTGAAAGCTAGCAGGAACCCAAACAAGTTCTAAAACAATATCTTTAGGACTGCACCGAAGGAGGAAAAAAACCTACGCACATGTAATAAAAAAATACCTCTGGCTTAGTAAGTGCCTGTAGAACATACCACCACATATGGGATACTGATAATTCAGGAAGTATCCGTTCTGTGTTGAAGTGCAAACATTTTCTTGGGCACCTGCCTAAAATAGGATACTTGGCTCTTTGATCCAATTTACCATCTACTGGTCAATCCTGTTTATATTTATTCCTCTTTTTTTGAAACCAGGACAACATAGAAAGATTTTTCTAAATTAATTTAGAGTTAAGTTCATCTTACTGCTAAGATGCTCAAATGGGATGGGGAAGCTATATACTTTTTTTTTTTTGACAAAGAAGACCAAGGTGCATTTAAACCGTGAGGAAGCCTGTTGGATAGATGTAGGCTATCTGCACTTGCTTCTGCTAATGATGGTGATAATCACTTGCAGTTTCACTCCAGGATGTGCTGCAAGAATATTGACCCTGTTTTCCTCCTCTAGGGCACTGCTCTGATTTTTTAGAAGTGTGGGAAACCTCCTCTTACACTCTTTTAGAAATGAGGTGAAGTTCCAGCTTTGCTGCCACCCAAGGCAGAATGGAGCACTCAAGTTAGTATCAGTGAAAGTAGCATTGGTAGGGTTTTCTTTTGACTTTTGTATATATTAGTAGTAAGACATACCCTTTCCATGGCATGTTTTAAAAGATGCATTTCTGGGTGAGGAGTTCAATACAGATTTCAGAAAGAAAATATTACAGTATGCTTTGAAGTAAGTTATTTCACTAGATATTTCACCTTTTAATTGTGGAGAAGAAAGGCTGGGATAACAGATGGTGGTCTGTATTCTCAGCAGCATACAGCTATGTTTCAGAAAAACCCAGTCTATTGTATGAAAATGAATGATACATATGGGAATCATAAAGTAGGGTGTAATTTGTTTTGGGTTTGTTGGGTTGTTTTTTTTCTTCCTTGTTCCTTTGTGATAATTAACTTGACATCTTGCAGACTTGGGCACATATTCTGCCTGGGCTGACCACATGCACAAGCCGTGCTTTTACTGTCACTTTGTTCATGTTTACAATATACAAAAAAAATGTTGGGAAATATCAGCTGCTCCAAGTGACTTTGCATGCGTCAATGCTGTGCAGCACAGCTTTAGGCAGCAGTAGTGGCCAGAGCCCCAAAAGCAGCCTAGTCCAACTGCAACTGGTCAGAGCAGGGAGATTTCTCAGCTACTTTTAGGTCTCCCGCTGTTTGTTCAGAATGAGCTAAGATATTTCTGCACACAGATCAGTAAGATATGGTGCAGGGCAGATGTTCTTCACTTTATGAAACTTGGCGAGACAGTGTGGAGTAGATTTCAGTGGTTTGAAACTCTTTGAACAAAAAGAGTATCTCTGTTGCTTGAACAGTATCAGGGCCTTGTTAAGAATCTCTGCTTTCACAGGAACTGGATACAGATTCCTACCCATAGTTACTTCAGCATAGGAACTCGTCACTACAAATGCTTAATATCACTGATGCCCAACTCCATATTGCATGAATCTGTTCACTGATTTGTAAAACTAAAGAGTCCTTTGCCTTTCATTCCAGAAATGCTGTGAAATATGGAAGGAAAGTGTCTCCAAGCAATTCATCCTTAAAGGGCTTGTCACTGCAGTGCAGAACATGTGGAGAATTTGTGTGATACACAACAATCCCAATGGACCATAATTTAATTTACACCCTGAAATGTGCTAGACAATGGGCCAAATCTAGGAGATCCTGGCACTGAGCTCTGTGTCTGTACCTTGTCTCAACTATTTCAGAGTTATTTTATCTTCTGCTATCGTAACAGATAGGAAGGGAGTAATCTCTAAAGGAACACTTGTTCCTACTGAGCAGTCTAAATGACATCTGTGAGCGTGACATGCAAACGCAGCAGTTCCTGTTCACTGCAGAATCTGAGTGCTCAGAACTAATTGCAGCTGAGGTTGACTGAGGACATTCAGAACAGAAAGGGTTTTTTACATCTTAAGGTTATTGGATTGTTTTTATCCATGCAGCATTCCTGAAAAAAATTGTGTGACACTTGGAAGAAACCTGCAGAGAAATCACATGGGATGCAAGAATGTGTGTACACGCATGTTTTTATATTTACACAATATTGTTACAGTATGACATTAGCAGAGATAAGATGCCTAAAGACATAGGGCTGAGAAGCTGGTATTACCCAGCTATAAATGACCATTCCTGAGGCTTTAGCTTACACCTTAATAATCCTGGGATACCCTTAGAGCTGAGGCTAAAAGACCAACTGTGTGTTATGGATGGTGGGGTTTCTTGGATGGGGAAGTATTAAGTCTCTAGTGATGATCCTATGTCTGGAATGATTTGCAAATCAGGTGTGTATGATGTATACAGGATATTACTGATCATAATACTTCTGATTAGTATTTACTCTAAATGCAGAATAATGCACAAAGCAGTCTGAAATGCCAGGAATAAAGAATTTTCTCAGTGACCTACAGATGGCAGACAAATATAACAGATGAGCAATATGCTTGAAGCATATTTCTCTGAATGTTAGAAATGTAGTACACTGTATTTATGAAGGTTTTCATAAAGAAAACTTTTCACTGGGTCACTATAAAATGTACGCACTTTTGCAGTCTCTTACTCTGCAATATGTTCAAGGTCTTTTGCTTTGTGCTATAAATTGTGTTGAAAGCTAAATCTAAGACTGAATTGTTTTAAGTATTGTTGAACTTACCCAAAGATTTTGATAATTAAGACCAAATTTTCAAAGATGGGCATGTAGAGGAGCATGCATAGAATTGCTTATATGTAGTTTATGCCTTCAAATAAATCTGTTTTTCTTAATAAGAATGTTGCACTTGTTTCCAGTGACATCCTATTTATATTTTGTGTATATCTAGGTTGTTTTTTTCTTGGGGAAGACACGCATAGATAAAACTTACGGCTGACTCTTTTGGTCATTTAATGTAAAGTAAAAATTCTTTAAGAAGCATTTGGTCTGAAAGGAAGGAAGAATAATAGATACAAAAAAGCTTTTGTTTTCTCTTCCTCTTGGGTACTGAACTTTAGTGGATGATTTGATACTCTTCTGTATCTTTAACTCATAAAAGCTGTAATTCCAGAAGCACAAGAAAAAAATCAAGCCTTTTGCTTCACTTGCAGAAAAAGAAATTATGATTGGGGAATGAAAATGTTTACCAACCTTGTTTCTCAGTAAATATCAGGCATCTTAAACTCCATACTCTTTCAAGTGTTTTTAATGATGTTATATGATAAATATAAATGGGTTGGAAGAGAAAAGCTGTTGTAGGTCATACCCCTTCCGTATTTTTTTTTTTAGATGGCTAGAAAGACAAATTCTCTTTAGTTAAGTGTTTCAGTCTTTTTTTTTTTTTATGACTGTAGATTGAAATAGGCATATTTAAAATATTGTGAAGGATGGAAGTGATTACAACCTGCCGTGCAAGGCCCTACTCAGGAAATTGAAGAACAGGGGCTTAAAAGTAGTCCCCAAACAATGGGCTTAACAGACTCTTTCAAAAAATGCTTTGACAACTTTAACTAGAAAATACTCAGTTTCAACCAAGTGACTGGAAAATATTTTGCTATATTCTTGAACTGTTTTCTATTACGGAAATCAAACAAACTGTCATGCTGGATTATCCTTCAAGCAAGGAGAAAAAATGCTGGTTGAAGCTGCATGCAGGTTTGTGGTCTGTGCTCTGCTGTACTGTCATAGCTAAGCCTGTCCTGGCTGTCTTTTAATCCAAAAGTGTTGTTCTGGCTGTTAACCTAGTGAAGCAAGGACTCCTAAATCTAATTCTTTTGGGCAATATATATTGAACACATGAAGTGGCAGAAAGGTTGTATATGGTTTCTCTAAGTTGTTCTTGTGCTAAGAAACCGTGACAGAGGGGAGTCATGGTCTGCACTGGCTGGTCTGCATTATCTGTCAAGCATATGTTGGAGTGGAGAAAGAATGAATTTCCCAGTATATTAACTTCAACTATGACACGGAAGTGTCTGGTTGCATAAAATCTGCTACAAAGATGAAATGTGGAAGAGGCTGTAAAGGTGGCCCCTTAACATTGCTATATGTCAATGCAAAAGCTTTTGTCATAAGGTAGATGTTATTTGTGAAGAACTGTCTTGAAGATCTGCCTGTATCAGAAATCCAAATAAGAATGGTGAGAATAACGATAAATCCTGATATTGGGGATGGAGCATCTACCTGGCACATGCCTGCCAGGGGGTTGGATTGCTTTTTGTGCTGCCTTTTTTTTTTTTAACTGGGAATTATAAGCAATCATAACAAAAGGGGAGGAGATAATCTTGCTTTGAAAATGGCTTCTGTCATGACACTAAGCTTTGCTGTCTCTTGAGGTTTCTGAAACACCAAGAAGCAAAATGAGACTAAATAAATATACTAAAAAACTGATCAAATTAGTTCTGCAAATCTTTGCTGGCTCATGGGAAGGAGCTTCTGAGTCAATGCTAAGGTGATGAACTGGCATCGTACAAAATTAATAGCATACTGAAAGATTGTGATTTAATGAATCTACGGTCTATGTCTTCCTGCCTCAGGACCAGGAAAATTCAGGTGACTAAAATGTGACTTGTATTTTCTCACAGTGTTTCTCATGCTTTTAGAAGAGATAGGACTTTCTTCTTCAGACTGCAGAAACTTTTCTTTCTCTCCCATATGCCAGCGTATAGTATTCTTGGAGCAACAACTGTATAGTCTGAGTTACTTTGAAAGGTAATACTTACAATGTGCTTTCCTTATAATATGACCTAGCAGTTACGAAACAGGAGGCTAGTGAAGATTATAGGAACAGCTGTCTGCTTTATGCCACTCCCACACATTCCCTGAGCCAAACTTTGAGGACTAGAAAAAGCAAGGCATATTGCAGCCAAAATCTTTTCTTTTTAAGGATCCATGTCTACATAAAGTCAAAATACATTCAGCGGTATCAAATCATGCTTCTTTATAGTTTACTCTGACTAGATTAGCATTACTGCAACATGCCTGGTTTGCAAGCAAAAGTATATGCTGCTGCTTTTCCCAAGCTATTCTGGGGAGGCGTTTCCTTGGGTATTTATGCAAGAAGAAAGAGAAATTGAACAAGGATCAGTTCTGTTATTTCTCTCCAAAACACTGATTTACTTAGGGTTCAGGGAAACTGTAAACCTGTTTCTTGTTATTCTTTGTCTGTTTTTTATTTCTATTTTTTATAATAATAAGTACAAGCTCGGAGCCTACAGTTTAACTATGTGTGTATGGACAGCTGCACCTGCATGGAGTCACGCTGACTTCAGTGAGGCACCATGTAGGCACAGCAATCTGCCCACTTAAAAAGTTGTAAATCTCAGTATGAGGAATTTAACTTGTTTATTTAGTGTTCTTGAAGGAGTAAGGCATTGGAAAGTGCCTGTAGGGTGTCAGCAGTTGCCATATGTATTTTTCCATACAATCATGCCAACGCACAGCATTCCTGACCTGTAACTACCCTGCTTGTGCATATGGTGGTCAAGCTGATGACCATCCAGGACTGTGCTACTTGCATTGGGGTAAGAGCAAAGCAAGTCCTGCCTTGCTAATTGCAGTTTCGAATTGGTATTATACTGTTAAAAGGCAAATTAATGGAATGCAATTTCCAAACTTCATTCTGTTTAAAATGTGTTAGGTTTTGGGTTTTTGGTTGTTGATTGTTTGGCTTTTTTTTTCTTACTGCAGTTTTTTCCTGGATGTGAGGTTCTGAGGAAAAGTTGTTCTTTACAGCAAGATAACAAGTAAAGATACTGAGCTGTAAGGGGAAAGCATCACTGCTAACGTACCCTGCAAGAAAACAAAAGAAACTGCATCCACCTGTTCTAACCTGGCTGTGCAAACTCAGGCATTTTATCCATGTTAGATAAAAGTCACAAGTCTGGCTTGCTTTGGTACTGTCATCAAAGGAGATTGTCCCCAAACAGCAGCTGCTTCTGGCCCTGGGCCAGGCCTCATGCATACAGAAGAAATGCCGTGTGTTCTACCACACCTCTCTCCTCTCAAGTATCAAAACTGCATCAAAAAGTTTGCTATATTCTTTCTTGCGTGCAGCCTACCCTCATTCTGCCTTGAGCTATCATCATTGTGTCTTGACTGATGCAATTAGTTCTACTTCAAAATAATTCTTTTTTTTTTTTTAATGTAGAGGTACTAGAACAGTGATGTGCAATGTAACATGAGGGCAGACTCGTTGGAAATTGTTTCATGTAACTGAGTGTCACTGTTTTCGGGTTTTTGTCGGATTTGTTATTTAATCGGGACTAAAATTTGCTTTCTCCTAATAATCAAAGGTCTCAAAGAGGGCTATATCAAGTTTCTGTGTTTTGAGAAGACTGCAAATAATTATCAGGAGGTGGGTAACTAAATACATAATCTTTTGTGTCTTTTTCAACTGAAATTTCAGAAGGAGAGTCTGTTTAGTGGAAGATGTGAAGCTGATAGTATATCAGTAGTGTATATTAAATAGGCCTTTGGTATGAAGAAGCATACTTCTTGTTATGAAAGAGTTAATATCTGCGGGGAAGCCTGTGTTGGGTTCTTTAGTGGAGCAGCCAAGATTGAAATGCATTCAAACGCTTAACAGATTATGTTTTGTTAGAACATAAACTAGATCATTTAACTGCTTCAATAGCACAAAACTTGAATGTTCTAGGTAAGACAGAGTAAAAACACAAAGGGTTTGACCATGACAGTCTCCCTTCTTGCTGTGTCTGTGCAACATGTGTCTGGTCTTGGCCCTACAGTAAGCCAGCCATGCTCGCCACTCTGGTCCAGCATGAGGCAGGGCATGCTGCTGCCTGCTTCTCTTGGCAGTCGTTCAACCACTTTGTGCAGCAGCCAGCTGCAACCTGTGTGCTGTATTTTTGCCTTCCACAGTCACTTTCTGTTACAGCTTTTAGAAACTAAATTTTACTGCACTATCTTACAGAGAAGTTAAAAGAAACTGTGACAAGTCTTTGGTACTGTAATGTTGAAGAACAGGATGTGCATTACTATAGTTGAGCAATTCTTTTCATGCCTCCCAATTACCCTGTAATGTGTTTGTGATTTAATTTCCATTAAATGTCAGTAGCAGATTAATCTATCTTAAAATGCTGAAGAGGCAAACAAATTGCTACCTTATTATTGAGTAATTTTAGCACAGGTTGAGCAGAACCTGAAGCAAGCTGATCTTGCTCTAAATCAAGAATGCAACCTGGTAGGAAGGTTTATGTGGAAGGGGCTGAGAACTTAAATATTTGTCTTTTCTGCAACTGTGCATTGATCATTGTCTGAATACATAATCATCCTAATACATGATAGGAGAATAGAAGGTCATACATGAAGGATTACCATGGCATGTGCAGTAAGCATGTCTTTTTTTTTAAACAGATTTTTTGGGAGACTTTTTTTTTTTAGGGTGTGTTTGGGGTTTTTTTTTTTGTAGTTTTTCTCCAAAGCCATTTTGGATAAGCTAAATTACACCCAACTCAGATGGCTGCAGAGTTTTATCATGTGATCCTGAACATCTAAATCCCTCTTTACTACCCAGGATATGTTTTTTCCATTGTTTTGTGTGCGGTCATGATTGGTTGGTTTGGGGTTTTTTTTGTTGTTGTTTTTGTTTTAGTCAGTATACTGAAGTCTCAGTACAGTGGAATCTAGGGGAACATAATGTTAAACTGTCATACAAATAGGACAGGTACAATATAACATATGTTCAGATAGTATTTGCTTGGACGTGTCTCTCTTCTCAGAGAACAGCTTTGTATAGTATCTTTCCTTTTCTGCTCTGCAGCTGCCCAGACTAACAATAATTCTTTGCCTATCTTTGAAGACAGAATTCTGTTGTCTAAATGAGCATGGGTTTTGTGGCTTTAAGTCACCTCAGAGTATCTTTCCTAGTTTTCAACTGTTTTTCTGGAATGTCATTGACATCCCATAGGTTCTGCTTCATATCTGCCAGCTACATGTGGAGTGTCTGGGATACACCAGGGCAAATGAAATATCCAGCTGGAGACTAGGAAGAATATTACAAGCCATACAAATGTCACCAAGCACTTGGGCTTCATCAACTGCATGCAATAAAACTATAGGCAAATCTTTGCCTTATAGTGAAAGAGTATTATGACATCTGTAATATTCAGTTTTTCCCTTGATGTGATTTCCAATGGTAATATGCTTCTCAAAGGGATGCTACTGGAGTGATAAGTATAATATCAGATGTAATGTTTCCTTTGTTTAAAATCAGTGCTCTGAGGAAGAGTAGAGTCTGTGATCTGAAAAATTGCTGAACTCCATACCACAAAAGAAACCAAAGCCTCTTTTATCATAGGGTCAAATCTCATTCAACAGTGGCAGACTTTGTTATTTAAACCACTCAAGTCTTGTTTACAGTCACCTTGCTGCACTTCAGTTAACTCTTAATTTCTGTACCAGATGGAGGTAGCCTATATGCACAGAAAATATGATAAAATGCAATCTGTGCTGCCATCACCCCTCACAGCAACAACTCCAACAGCAAAGAGAGCTAGACTGGGATTTGGGAACCTGTCTTGGAGACCTCACCAGTTCATGGTGACTGGTGATGTACAAAATGAAAAAAGGATTTGGAGGAATGGCTGTGATGGTCTTCCGTATGGTGCTAGCAATAGGGATTTTTTTTGTATGGCAGGACAGTAAATCATGTCGTGTGTGACTGCATGTTATGATACTGCTTTTTTCCATTCACATAGTGTGTAGTAAGGAAGATACTAGTTATATCACAATATAGGCTTTAATGTACTTGATTTCCTTGTTCCTAGCACAGGAGATGATATGCAAGACTACTGTAGTATATATTGCAAACTGCTGCATTTTATATGCAAACTTTGGTAAACTACTAACGCAGACCTGAGGTGTCCTGACTTCCCCTCATACATCACCCTTGGCTTTAATCACTGATGCCAAGCTTGCTTTTTTTTCTAGAGTGAAGCTAGGAGTTTGGTATGTTCTTTATGACCTGCAGCGTTGTAGGTCCCTTAGCTCACAACAGGAGACAGTGCTGCTTGGTGGTTCAGAAGGTCATTCCACTTGAGGAAGTAAGTGCTCTTGCTTAATGGGCACTAAGGGCAAGAGATATATATATATATTTTTAAGCAGTTAGAGTGAAGCAATTGTCTGGGAGAAAATTAGGGTTGTTTCTCTCCTCTGATTGTGGAAGGAACCTAGGAGCACCATCTTCCTAAGCTTTTGCAAGGAACTCTTATTCATGTCCACAAAAAAACCCTTTTCAGCTTGAATCTCCAGTGAATTAGGCTTTTCTTCATGTTTGATCTCAAAACACATGCAATGAGTAAAACACGATTTGTCCTGTACATTGTCAGAATTCTTCAGGATTTTTTGCTTTAACTGATTGTTTCCTGTGATTACAGTTGAGAAGTATTTGGTATAAGCCTCTGGGTTTAATGATATTTACTAAACAACTTCATGCCTAGTGTCTAGCTTTCTGTTGTATAGACAATATTGTTTGTGCTCATTATGAGAGTTTACTTTTCCTTGAAAAATAAAGGGACTATAACAACTGCAGAAAGCAATGAGTTCTACAATACATTTTATTAATGATTAGTTACTACAACTGAGTCTGGATGAGGGAGAAGCTTAAAATTAAGACTACTCTTGTGCTTTCTATTAGAAACATTCATGGTATTTTAAGTAACTTGGTTGCACCTACTAATTTTAAAAAAACCAGCTGATTCTGGCATGGATCTATCACATGTACAATTAGTTGCTCTTTGGTATAATCAATTAGCACTTACAGGGAGAAGTTTCTCAATTTGAAGTTATTTGCAAGCAATACATATGTAAAAGCTGCTTCTGTGAGGCTGTACACAAAGGGAAATGTTTGTATTATTTGTTTGTCACACATGTTTCTTCATTTATTAAGTTCTTTTCATGGAAATCTCTTAAAGGAACTAAGCAGAAAGTCAAAGCTGTGCTGGATTGTACTTTGTTAAACCAAGTTCCAAGCATAAAAAGTAGGCTTATAGCCAAGAAAAGATAGCTTAAGACAGCTTCTCATATTCTTCCTTGGAGATGATGAGATATCAGGTCATTAAAATGTCTTGCTTTGCAGGGAAGGATCAGGAAAAGCTCTTAGCTGCAGGCTGATGCCAGCTGACATGGAATGTGTCTGCAGAAAGTGGGTTGTAACTTTGCTTAAGAAAGTACAGGTAGCACAGAGCTCAGCTCAAATGCTTCAAAGCATTTGTTTCCCTTTCTGTAGATCCTAGTGAGTATTTGCCTGTGCATTTTCTAATGTGTAGGAATGTAGCAAAAATAGGTTATTATAGTAAACCCCAGTGTCTTGCTTTACTTATGCTTATTCTGTGCTACCTTTCATGTTCTCCCCAAATTATGTGGAGGCAAGTAAGGAAAGGTCTAGAGGCTGAATATTCCTTCTTCTTGCCAAATGTAGCTGTGCTCCATCCTTATCTCTGCTGGTCTTCTGCTGGTCATTGTCTTCTGTCTGATGAGGGACATTTCAAATACAAGAAATTGAGGTTTTTCAGGAACATTGGCATTGGTTTTATTTTTCTGTATAGGAAATTGGAACAAGTGAATTATAAATAT
>VZZY01021270.1:0-15338 GCA_013400335.1 Eurystomus gularis | reverse complement strand
CAGACCCACTACAGCCCCTCACAGTAACTGATCATTCAGTCCTCAGCATTGTACACAGTCTGTCCTTTTGTCATACAGCAGGAGCCTAAACTTTGCTGGAGGCTGCACTGGAGCAACTTCAACATGAATCTTAATTCCCATGCAATAGCCATTCCTCATCACAGCCCTCCATGGTATTAACCTGTACCACGCTATGCAGAGACCCTTTCTGTGTGCCCAGCTAGTTCCACATATTGGCAATGATGAGTTTAATTGGCTAAGGATCCCTCCTGAATCTCTACTCCGATGCTAAATTTCATTTCGAGATGAAATATATTGCTGATCTGAGTGAACAGGTAAGAGCATTTTAAAGCTACTTTGAATTACATGGATTAAAAAATCAAGGCACAGCTTAGGTGAGGCAGGATAGTAAGACAGTGATGGCATAAAATGTCTGATTAGCTGGTAGACAATTGTTTTTAGTAACTCCAGCCTGATCATACATTCCAGAAACGAAAAATTAAAACAAAAAACTTAAGCAGTTAAAAACAACCAAACTATTTTTAATTTTCCAGAAACACTGGAGTTAGATCAGCAACAGCAAGATTAAATACCCTACAGGAACTGAGAGCCAAAATACTAAATTGGCTTTCCTCAATGTTGTCAGAAGCTGATTTTCATCTCTTCCTTTTGCTGATAAAGAAAGGCTAGAAATGCCTATTGTTTTCCAGCCACAGCTTGGAAAACAAGGCAATTTGAGACTCTGAACTCAGTGATTTTTCTTCCTATCACAAGTGATCTATAAGTTTCATTACTCTATGATCTTTGATTCCTCAGGCAGGAGTTCTGTTGTATAAAATAAGTCTCCTAGAAACTGAAACAAAATCAGACATGCACAGAATTTCAAGCAAACAAAAACATCTCAACACAAACCCTTATTTCAGTTTATATACTTAACTGTGCTCTGTCTTTAGAGCTACTACCCATTGTTGTCTTGCCAGCAGGTTCTGTATTCATTCAATTGGTTCATTCTTAGGAGGAACTACTTTTCTTAAAAAAAAAAACAAGCAAAATGCCCCAGACTCCTCACAGAAAAGAATCAAGCAATGAAATCACCTGCCTCTGGCAGCATAAGCCATTTCCTTTTCATTGGCTGCCATGCTGAAACCTGGCTTTCATGCTCCTCATATGTTGTTTTCTTGCAGCACTGGAGGACAGGCATAATGGCGTAACTTACTGAAGACAAAGCTAAGAAGAACTTCACAGTTTTTCCAAAAAGAAAAGCCACAAAATAAGGCTTCTGGATTATAACTTTTCCCAAAGAGGTTATGAAGAATAGATTCCATTGCCCCTTTTAGCAGATTGGTTCCATCCAAAACTATTTGCTGTCCTCACTATTGAAATGTCATAATGAAAAAAAATTGGAAATATTTAACAACTCAAGATAAGCTGTTTGTTACCAGTGACTTAATTCACTGTGGCTCCATTCACAAGTTGCTGTCATGACTAGTAAAGTGGCTAACTTGATATTCTTTTCAGCTGCTGTTCTCTGGGGATAAATAAAAGACCTGAGTAGTTATAAATGTGTAGATAGGCAAGTATGGTGAACTATCTGATGAACAGTAGCAGCACAGCTAAGCAGTGATTGCTCTTAAACTGTTTTTTCTTTCATAGCTTTTGTCAGGTATACTGAGCAAGTTATGTAAGAGTTGCCTTTAAAGAAAAGTATGAGAAAGTAAAAATACTGAGGAGGAAGAGTTCAGATTGTAATTTTAGACACATTTCTGTTACACAAAGGAAAAACTTCTATGTCGAAACAGTTTTTCTAGAACAGGAAGACAACTTGAACTAGGCACATTAGGCTTTTTTGTTTGTTTGTTTAAAGTACAGTATGTGGCAACATAAAGCAGTTCATGTCAACAGAAAACAACTAGTACATCCCAGGACTAATAATAAACCCATTGGCCATCTCCTGATGTAGCACCAAAATTCAAGAATTTTTTGTCAATGGAGAGAAAACACAAAATGAAGAAAAGATGTTCAAGATTCTGAATTTTGCATTTGCAATAAGCTCAAAAATGAAACAACTCCAGAAACAGGAGTTGAGACAGTAAATGCTCCTGCAATACACTTGATTTCAAACAGCTGTCTGCCTGTTTTGATATGCCAATTTAAATGAGCATATTCTCCTACCTATGGGAATTTCTTAATCAGTTGAACATTAAGTTACTTCTTTCTCCTCATTCTTGCTTAGTATAATTATTATAAATGTTATAAAAAATGAAAAAGCCTGAAGCAAAAGCAGGTTGACGGAGACGGTGCACAATGTGAAAACAAGAATATAAAAAATGAAATTAATTAAATGCTGAAAAAAACCAGGTTTGAATCTTCGTTCTCTCTGACTCAGAGTAGAAAATTTGAAACTATATCTTTGAGATTCCTTCCTTGATTACTACTTTAAGTGTGAGGGCACTTTCCATCTATGCCTGAAAAAAAAATCTTCCCAATAAACCAAATTTTTTTCCTCTCTCCTTTTTCATGCTCAGAGATATGTTTTTCCATCTACTTATTTTATCTGCCTCTGTCCTCCCAATTTACCCACTGAATACAGCAGAAAAGAAAGATGAAGGGAAAAAACCAGTTAGGCATAACCTAAACCAACAAAACTTTTGGGGCTGGTTTTCTTTTTTTAAAGGTACTTAATTGAATTTGAGACTATATATTTCCCATTATAAAAAAATATCAATATTTAATCAAAAACAACACATAGAATCATAGAATGGTTTGGGTTGGAAGTATATGCAACATGAAACCTTAATTAAAGTGTTCTGTTTCTTCAATAGTTTGTCATATATATGATTCATGTGGTAATGGCCACAAGCCGGTAAACAGGAGGTTCAACCTAAATGTAAGGAAACACTTCTTTACTGTGAGGGTAATAGAGCACTGGAACAGGCTGTCCAGAGACATTGTGGAATCTCCGTCTTTGGAGACGCTTATCTTTTCTTTCCTACATATCAGTTGTATCTGGAGGTGTTCCTGTGTGATCTACTCTAGGATCCTGCTGTAGCAGGGGGGTTAGACTAGATGATCTTCAGAGGTCCCTTCCAACCCCTACCACTCTGTGATTCTGTGTGATCTATGTTATTTCCAGTACTTTTGAATTTAAGTACTTAACTCACCTTTGCAAAATTACTCTACTTAGACTCACATGCAATAACAGAGCTGGCAGAGAAATTCAGGCTTAGTGCCATGGTCCCAAGGGTATGGCCAGCCCTGACTGTCCTGCCCATTCCCCTGAGCCTCCTCTCACTCTGCCCACAGCCCAGGATACCATTTTAGTCCTCAGGGCTGTCAGTCCCCACCCCTCTGATGCTGCAGGAGTGCCTGGTCCTGTCTCCTGTGTTTTTGGCTCACAGACTGGATTTCCTGTAAAGACCCTGGACTTCCACCGAGGACAACTTTGTCTCCACCCCCACCTTTGGCCTTGCCTCCTGCTGTTCCTGACCAGATCTTGTCCATGGCTCATCATCTTGCCTGCCTTGGACTGTCAAAAGCTCCTGTCATCTCAAGCCCAACCCTGCTTGGGTGTTGCAGGACTGCACCCTGTCTATGATAGCCCTACCAGTGCTTGTGGGTGCCCTCAAGCATCCAACTCATCCTCCCTTTTGGAGAAGCCTGTCTTGCTACTCCCTTAAGACTATATTCTTCTCCTTAAGAATATATAATTGTACATTTAATGAAGCCTTATATGAATATTGTACTACAAAGTAAAGCTTCTTGGTCATTAAAAGCTGTTGATGTACTAACTACTGATTTCTATTAGTGTTTTCAGTGTTAAGTGTTTAGGAACAATAGGATAAAGATGACTATATTACATTTTCTTTCAATTGATATGTAGGAAAGAAAAAGGAACCTGGACACAGATTAAATAAATTAGAATCCTTTCCCTGAATTCAGTTTAATTATGAATTCTTCACAGGACTTTGTATCAAGTTTAGAGTTAGCTCCCAATTTTAGCAAAGCTGAAATCAACTGAGTTTATAATTCAGTGCTTCTTATTTGAAAGTGATATTCCCCTGGTCTTTCTCTCAATCACTTAAGAAGTTTTCCTTTTAAACCTATTATTATTGTATTTTTGGGAGGCAGTGAAAATGTCAATAATCAGTCAGAACAATATACAATTATGACACCAATCCCAGCCCTCTAATTAAAAAAAGAAAAATTGCTCTTGCCATCAAAATCTTCACAATCAATTTACCCAGGCTTGACATGTTCAGTGTGAATATACTGCTCTATTTATTTCTATACAATAAGAATGGCGAGCAAAATCTTTTCATAAATGTATCTAAATATTAACATCACAAAACATTTTTAAAGGCTTGCTTCCATCTTTTAAATGATAATTTTTTGAGGGTCTGAATAAAATCTTTTGAAGTTTAATGAAGCAGAATTCCCTGTATTGAACAAAAGCATAGGTGAATAGATATTTTACTTTTTTTTTTTGTTAAATTCAATAAAACACAGTTATGCAAATAAGATACTGGAGTAATACTACATTTCTATATTGTGAAGCACCTGCATTATTCAACATATGTGGAAAACTAATTCAGAACACAGCACAATCTCAGAGATATATGACAAAATAGTAAAGATAACTTTTCTGAAGGACAGCCTGCAAGGGTCACATAGGCATTTTTGTCACAAAAGCCAGTTATATACTCAAACAATGTTTGCAATGAGAAAATGCTTCTCTCTCAAGCTGCAAATGGGAGGCTGTGTGGATTTCCTGAGCACAAACAGGACACTTCAGCAACCAGCCACCCTCTTACGCAAAAGAAATTCAGGTACAGCTGGAAGTAGGGATTGCCTTATTTATTTACCTAATGATTATACATAGGAACACTTTTATGTAGGCAAATGGCATGCATGCATGCCTGGTGCGAGCAGTTCATGGTCCACAGAGACAAAGTAATCTTTTGTAAAGTGAGAGCAGCTACCTGAGGAAGTAAGCATAACCAAGTCCAACTGCAGACAGTTACACAGAGCAATGCTGGTGAAGGGGAGAAAGAGCAAATGGACAAGTTTATCAAGAGACACTGTAAGGCCAGTATATCTAGCACTTTGGAGAAGACAAATCTCACAGCAGTGAGAACTAAGCAGTTGATAGAGCTGCTCCACTGAAAGGCAGTCAGATAAATACTGAACATCAAAGATAAACACCCAGAGGTTACCTTTCTTCCACTAAAAAAAAAAAAAAATTCTTATTTGTCTACCGCTCTATTACTTAACAAAAGAGAAGGACAGGACATAAAATTGAAGCTACATATGAGGTGCTGTCAAACACAGTGGTGAAACTGGAAAAATTGAGATTTGTCACAGATTTCTTTCAACTGAAATATTAATAGGTATTGAAACCACATTTTTATCCATAAATGGATACTATTTCTCAAACTCTCTGTTTTAAGACTCTTTAAAGGAAATTTGAGAATTCTCTTTACTGCTATAAAAGGAAATGTAATCTAGCCTTTTGTACTCCTTTCTACCAGATAGTCCGCACGCTTCACATACTTGCACTGCTGCACCCTCCTGTCCCATAATCAAGAGTGTTGGGTAGTGCTGCCCGAACACACTGCAGCCTGCAAATCCACCGGGCTGGAGCAAGGTACAGGGAGGTGTCCTGGCTTCAGCTGGGATAGGGTTAGTTTTCACAAGAAGGTGGGAGGAGCCACAGCCAAGATAGATAACTGAACCACCCAATGGGATATTCACTACCATACTGAAATCATGCCCAATATATTAAGTGGGGGGTGCAGCTGAACAAAGGAAGTGTGCACAATTTAAGCAAGTGGAGCAGGTGGCTGGCCAGTGGTGAGTTCTGAGCGGTGAGAGGTTGCGTCGTACATAGCCTTTTTTGTACACTATTTCATAAGTATTACTGTTTTTACTGTTGCTGCTTCTCTCTTTGTGTTGCTCCAGTAAACTATCCTTAGCTCAACTCATGGAGTTTTATATTTTTCTCCTGATTCTCTTTCCTATCCCACCAGGGGCTTAGGGAGGAGTGAGCAAGCAGCCACATGGTGCTTAGTTGTCAGCTGGGCCAAAACCACAACAACAGGTGACCTCAGTGCTATGCTGCAGCTATGAGTACGTCAAAGAGGTGAGTTGTGGGTTGGAAGTAGTCCCATAAAAGGAATATTTCTCAACTGTACACTTATGCTCTGGCTTCTTACATGTCTCAGGAGATCATACAAGTACAACACATGAACACACAGTGATCCATAGGCCTTTCTACTCCATAGGTCAGGTGGTTGTCTGTCTTGTGGCCATTAATGCAGAAGAAGGTGCATAGTCTGAATTTACTGAGTGTCTTAAGGTTTATGTTTTTCAAAGCAGGAAGCGCTTAAACTTCAAACTCCGTTCTGGTCATCAGGGCCACAAAGAAAAAGGGGTGCTTTAAAAGCTGGAGAGTAGAAAATTATATCTATTACATTATGTCATTTTCAGTGCAACCGCTACTATTGAACAAAACTAACTAATCAGAAGATCTTTAAATATTTAAGCTAGATAAACTAATAATGGGCAGGGAGCAAATTTTTCCAAAACTAATTAATGAGAAATATTTAGTAAATTTATCTGTCGGGCTTTTAATCAAGTGTAAATGTTGAATTCAGTGAATTCCAATTTAATGTTCACAAAGTCATCTGTTTTGATAATATGCAACCTTATGGCACAATGTAAATGCTGAATCTTTTTTACTTCAGATATCTGTCAAACTTAAAAAAAGAACAAAGACTGTTAATATGATGTGGTATTCTTAAAATAGATCATACCTCTTCTGATATCTGTCCTATGATTCTCCATCTTTAAACCTATTGTGTCAAAATCTCATTCCGAGGTTTTCTGTTGTGACCAAATGGTCATTTACAGAGCAAAAGAGCAAAAAGCAGTTAGTTCTCTTAAAACTATTAACATTTTTTGCATCTGTGCACAACTACAGTAAGGAATAACTACTGTCATATTTGCAGGGTCTATTTTAGGGGGCTTTTAAAATTCTATTTAAGAACTTTGATCTCCTAATAAACCAAGAGAGCAAAAGCCCATTTTTTGTTAGATACTATCTAATACACTCATTAGTAACACCAATTCTATCACTTATTTCCACAATTTCCATAAAAGCTGGGATGACATACAGGAAAATGCCACATAGGCAAGATCGATAATACATATAGTACTGTGAAAACAAATAATGCAGGGTGGTTTCAGAAGGTAATGGATGGGAGGAGCCTGTAATGCATCCAGCAACCACCCATAGTTCTACAGCTGAAACCTCTTCTAAATACCAGTGATGTGTGAATTTATCACTCTTTACACAAAGACTGGCAGAGCTTTTTTTGTTTTAGCTCATGTACATGTTCTCATATAAATAACTCAGCTACTTAGGAATTAACTAGGTGTTACTACCTGTGATGGTGACTCCCACAGACTATTGTAGTGGGTCTGGCTGAGCTGGTTTTCCACATAGCAGCCCTCATGGTGCAGTGTTTTGTGCTGGGAGCTAGAAGGGTGTTGATAACACACCCCTGTTGTCATTACTGCTGAGAAGTGCTCGCACAGCACCAAGGCTTTTCCCTACATTCCTCCCACAGTGGGATGGGGTGGGCAAGATCTTGGGAGGGGACACAACCAGGACAGCTGACCCAAACTGACCAAAGGGGTATTCCATACCATATGATGTCAGTTCATCCATAAAGCGAGGGAAAAGGAGGAGGGGGGGGTGGGGGGCGTTCCATTGCCCTTCAGAGGAACCACTACGCCTCTTGGAGCCCTGCTTCCCATGGAGCGACCAACCATCGCCTACTGATGGGAAGTAGAGAATAAATCTTTGTTTTCCTTTGCTTCCGCACACGGATTTCCTTGGCTTTGCTTCTATTTTTATTAAACTGCTTTTGTTTCTCATCTTATTTTCCTCCCCTTTTCTTTTTGCTCTGCTGAGGAGAGAGAGGGGAAAAAAGGGGATGATAGAGTGGCTTGGTGGGTACCTGGCGCTCAGCCAAGGTTAAGCCACCATAACTATATTACATGCTGCCTAATGAAATATTTTCATTGACTTGAAATGTGATAGATTTATTCAAAAGTACCCTATCTGAAAATTGTAAACTGGGGGATTGTTTTGCAGGGTTTTTTGGTGATGTTATGGTTTGAGGCTTGGAGGCCAGGACACAGTAGCTGGACACCCTGAGGGTCCCAGGTGGGAAGCAGTTATTCCCTTCCCCTTCCTGTCAGCTGGACACCCTGAGGGTCCCAGGTGGGAAGCAGTTATTCCCTTCCCCTTCCTGTCCACACTGGATACTGGAGGCAGGAAGTGGTCTCCAGTGCGGGAGGAAGAGAAGCTTGGAGCGGACCCCTTTCCATGCGGCCAGAAGCCATCTTTTCACCATTCCTCATCCTCCTGTGAATCTGAAGCCATCCAACCTCTGGTTTTGTATTACATTGTATTTATTGTGTTTTCCCCCGTCCTTGTACATATATCTACTTTCCCTTCTTGTTTTCTGTTCCCTGTTAAACTATATATATATATTTTTTATTACTTTTTGCTAACTTCCAATACAGTGCAAAGTCTCTCTTTTTTACTCCTGATCTCCCTTTTTGCCTACCTGTCTGGGGGGAACTAAGGGATAGGGAGGGGGGAGCACACTTTCTGTTCCGTGGGGACCTGCCCTGAACTCCTAAACGGACACAGGTGATAACATTAACTTTTGAAACATGGCTACCACCTCTACTGAAACTCATAGTATTTAACATTTCAATAATAATTATAAAGGTAAAAATTTTCTAATTTTAAAAATCACCATAAGAAAATTAGACAATTCCTCCCTTGCCAAACCTGAGAAAGTACATTCTAATGAGCAAATATAACTTCTAGTATGTGGAATATTTTCTAAGATCCTTTCAACTGCAAAGTATAATCATCTTCCAGGGGCATGCCTCATTATTTCCTGACATTCAACACTGACAAAATGAAGTATCTCCTGCAATTCTGAAGCTGTTTTGGCAGGTGGGGAAAAATGATTGAAAACTTTAGTTACACAACCTTCAAGATCAAATGATGTGTTATCTGTATTGTACTTCACTGTATTGTGCAGTACAGAAATTAAGCAATTAACTGTAATAAAATATTCATTATAATTCTCCAGTAATTTATATGTGGAGCAATTTCTCACAAAGTCAAACGTATCAGTTTGATACTTGGATTGTAAATATTTTTCATATTTTCAAATATTCTCCATGCTTTTACTGCTGTCTTGACAATTTTTCAGCTATATTCTAACATAAAATAATCTCTAATATTTTGATACTTTTGTTGGAAGTATCAGTGATGTGGAAGAAAAGTATATTCTTTTTCAGCAAAATCAATCATAATTTTTGTAACTAAAGCAGGAGCTAACATGCTGGTTTTAATACACAAAGCAGTTCCTCCCACATTCACCACCAGAAATAATTTTATTAATAGGTGATTGTCAGAAAACAAAATTTGTTGTTTTGTCACCTTAATCAAACAATCTTTTTCAGTGACTGTGGATGACACTATTGTAAGGTTTTATTTTGTCAGCAGAAAAGATCTAATTTTCTGTATTGCCACATATCTAAGAAACAATTACAGCTTTCTCCGCTTTACATCATGAAAGATACACCAGAATTATTTTTTACCTTATTCCTTTTTAGTGTTCACAATGCAGACTTCTTCCGGACAAAGGACAGAAAAAACCTTACAGAAGCTACCATTTTCTTTTCTCCATTATTATTTTTTTTTTTTAAATAACAAAGTTTCTTATTGTGACATTTTAGGGGATAAAAGTAGAGGGAAGTAGAGGAAAGCTTGGTGGAAAGGAAGATGCAACTTAACCAACTGAAACTGAGTAAGTTTTGGACTCAACTTTAGGATCACAGTGGTAATATCTTTTATGTGCTAGGATAATATAAAACATATTGTGTATCTGTATTCCACCATACAAATACTTAGCTGTGCACAACATGCAATATAAAATAGAAAAGTCTGATTATAAAAATCAATCCTAGTTACAGTTCTTCTAGACGGAATAAATATACTGGAAAATACACTTCAAATTAATTTTTCATTTCATTTAAGGGTTGAAAACACTTCCTGAAGTTTCTGATGACACAAAGGAATTGTTGGTTTTATAGCTACTCTGTAAGAGTATTTGAGGTCTAGGACACAAGGTGATCTAAATATCAGCAAGTGATTCTTGGGAAACAGCAAGGTAGCTCAGATTCATTTATTCGAAAGTAATTCAGAACAGGTAAAAACTGACAGTACTCTCCTCCATAATTCCTAGTTCTTTGCATCACAAGCTGGCTTTTTTGGTTTACAAGCAATGTGCCCAGCTTAGGTTATGCATCAGTCTCCACCAATTCTGGTGAGAGTCACCTTACTCTTCCTTTGATACTTTCACCAAGTCCCAGTCTTATGCTCAAATGAAGTTAACTTATTTTCTGAATTCTACTGCATGACTTTAACCCCTCTTGCATTCTTCTCAGTACTTAGAAAGCATTCAGATCACATAACAGTGGTACAGCACAGCATCCTTCTTCATTGATATGCTGCTGAGCCTGAAAGAAGATTTGCAAAGAACTCTGATAAGACCTTCACCTAGAAAATTCCAGGGTCTGGTAGGAAAGGTTGACTTGCTACCCACGTTTAAAATCTGTCTCACACACACACTCATTGAGCTTGGTGTCCTTATATAGGAAATATTTTTTTGTTACATATGTATTAATCTTCTAGAAGTTGCTTTTCTAGCATGCTATGTCCATCTGAGTTAAAAAACACAAAAAGAGACATTGAGAGGAAAAAATACCTTTTAGGAGGCAAAGAGTAAAACATGAAGCCACTGCTACAATTTTATTTCAGATGTAAAAATTATTTGGTTTTGGGAATGCTAAATAAGAAAATTATCTTTGTTTTGGTTTTGTTTTTGTTTTTTTAACTTTGTGAATTACATGTTCTCTTAAAAATAAGTTACTTCAGATGCAATGACATGCAGAAACCTGTCTCAATCAACAATTAGAGTGTTCACCGTCACTCTTCAAAGATTTGATTAATCAGTTCCCATATTTGTGTAATGGATGAATTAAAGATTGGCTTCAAAAATAAAGGACACCTAATAGAACTTAGTGGTTTAATGACTATCTCAGATACCACAGAGAAAGTATTTTCTCAGCAGATCTTGGGGCTGGGATGAAAGGAAAATGTCAGAATGCATTCCTTAATCACTAAGAGGAGAAAATAAAAAAAAAATAAATCACCCAGCACTTCAGTCCTCCCATCTTCTCATATATGAAATCTTACATTGCTCTCATTAAAAAAAACTAGTTAATTGGTTCCCACTTTTCCTTCTTCCAAACTCACCCAACCTATTGACAGTATTTAAACAATTCCGTATCTTTTCCCAGCTATATCTGATACTCACAACTCCTTCCGTGCTGTCAGTCTTGTCCAATACAGATTTCTTCCTTTCCAAAGGCCAACAGACCAGATATTCTCACCTCTTTATGCCCCATCTCATTTATGTCCAGTTTTTCTTGTTATTGATTTTGTATTCTGCGTGAGCTGAGATTGTAACAGTCTCTTTCCAAATATCCTTGCTCCTCACAACAACAACTGACAGCTGAATGAAATATAACACTTGCAGGGCTGAAATTATGACAAGAGATTATTTTATACTGCTTGCTACAACCTAAAGAAACATGAACACGAAAGAAAGAAGATGCCCCTTTTTTACATGTTTACATTCATTATAATGTAAAAAATGTTTCAAAGACAGCTTTATTACATTATATTGATACTGATACAGTTGAATATAACCTTAGTACATAGTGTGTGTACAGGCAAGTCTGTTAGGACTTTGTATGCAAAGTGACTCTTTTCAAATACAGTAGAGTATAACATTTTTCACATTAAGAAAATTAATGTTCTGTAACATAATTAGGTAACAAGATCAGATTACTTGGCGACAGTAAATATCCTTATACTATTCACAATACATTTAAATCAAGAGAAATTTTAAAAAGGACTTTGCATGTTCAAATATTCATAAAATACCATTTAAAGTAATGTCAGTCAATATGGACATTTAGTTTACAAACTCCTTTCAGTCTTTGAGTAAAGTCTTTTCAACAAACAGGAATAAAAACACAAAGCAAGTCATTATTATGACTGTATTTCTTCTGCTTACTTAAAGTAGGGAATAACACCTCCATTCTCAGCTGTCACCAGTGAAAAACTCATCACCTTCAGGACTTGCTTGTGTCCTCCATGAAACTTAGTTTGGATTCATTTCTATTCAAGAAGTATTAATTTAGCCCTATTTTAGGTCATAATTCGTTAGTGATACTTGTTGCTTCTTATGTGACTGCTCCTTTGTTATGCATAAAAGCCATGTCTAACAGTAGATTCCCATCTACTTTCTTTCTCAAGCAAAAGGCTGCATAGTTCATTCAGATAAATCAGGAAAGCCTGCAGAGGCCATGAAGTGGCAGCTGTCTGTAAGAAGAGCGCTGCTTCACTCACCAGATCTCCCAGTGGTTCTCAGTGGATTATTCACTAGATTTCCCTTAGAAAAAAAACCAGCTTCTGTATTCACATGCTATTCCCAGGCAGCTGCACCATAAAGACTGTAAGAGTTGACTCTTCCATTATTAGTACTGATAGGTATTTAAGCAGCTGAGCTTTCAGTGAAGGAGGTAAGTGGGAAGAAATTCATTGTGCTTACTTCAGATATTTAATAAACAAAGAAAACCAAATTGTGACCTTGATGGTCACTAAAGAGATTACAATGCCTATAATTTCTGTTTCTCCTCTATACTTAGTTTTATGCAATATATACTGTTGAATTTGATTACCTTTCAGAGCATTGTTAAAGCTGAAAAATTCAATCAGCTATTTTTCTATCTTGATGACCTGAAATGGGTTGAATTTTTCTGGCCATGAGACCTCTGCTCAGTTGCTTTCTCACTCCCCTTTCTGAACAGGACAGGAAGAGAAAATAAGATGAAAAAAGTTCATGGGCCGACATAAAGGCAGGGAGATAATCTACTTACCAGTTACTGTGATAGGTAAAACAGACTCAACTTGGGGAAAAGTAATTTAACTTAATGCCAATTAAAATTGAGTAGAGTGGTGAGAAACAAAAGCAAAAGCTACTACGTCTTTCATCCCTTTCATTTTTTTTCCCCAGGCTCACTTTTACTTTTCTACTGCCTCTGCTCCTTGCCAGAACAACACCATGTAACACAATGGCTGAGGAAGCGTGGCTGGAAAGCTGCCTGGCAGAAAAGGACCTGGGGGTGTTGGTCAACAGCTTGCTGAATAGGAGCCAGCAGTGTGCCAAGGTGGCCAAGAATGCCAATAGCATCCTGGCTTGTATCAAAAATAGCATGGCCAGCAGGACTAGGGAAGTGATCATCCCTCTGTTCTCAGCATTGGTGAGGCTGCACCTCAAATACTGTGTTCAGTTTTGGGTCCCTCACTACAAGAAGGATATTGAGCTGCTGGAGCATGTCTAAAGAAGGGCAACAGAGCTGGTGAAGGGCCTAGGGCACAAGTCTTATGAGGAGTCGCTGAGGGAACTGGGTTTGTTTAGCCTGGAGAAAAGGAGGTTCAAGGAAGACCTTACTGGTCTCTACGATAGAGAGGATCTGTTCTCCCAAGTAACAAGCCATAGGACATTAAGGAAATGGCCTCAACTTGCACCAGGGGAGCTTTAGGATGGATATTAGGAAAAAATTATTCACTTAAAGGGTTGCAAGGCATTGGAACAGGCTGCCCAGGGAAGTGGTGGAGTGCCAATCCCCAGAGGTAAGACACATAGATGTGGTGCTGAGGGACATGGTTTAGTGGTGTCTTGGCAGTGCTGGTTTAATGCTTGGACTTGACGATCTTAAAGGGGTCCTCCAAGCAGAATGATTCTATGATTCCCCAAGGTACATACGGGAATGGGGAATGGGGGGCTGTGGTCAGTCCATAACAGCTCCTCTCTGCTGCTCCTTCCTCCACACACTTTTCCCTGCTCCAGCCTGGGGCCTTCCCACGGGCTGCAGGAAACACCTGCCCCAGCGGGATCTCTCCTGGGGCCGCAGGGACATCTCTGCTGGGGCGCCTGGAGCATCTCCTGCCCTCCTCCCGCTCTCCCCTTGGGGCTCGCAGGGCTGTTGCTCACCCCGTGTCCCTCAGCCCTGGCTGCCGGGCAGCGTTTTGCCCTTTCTCCCCCAGGCTTTCCCTGAGGCGCCCACCCACCTGTGGCTGAGGGGCTCGGCAGTGCCCTGCGCTGGGGCCGCTGGAGCCGGCTGGAACTGCTGTATCTGGCACGGGGCAGCCCCGCCTGCTCCACACAGGGGCCACCCGTGCAGCACCCCTGCCACCAACACCTCACTATGTAAAACCAATATATGACCAAAATGAAAAACATAATAAATCAGCATAATTCTCATCCATTATTATTTGCATTTGAATTTTGTAGGTGAAAATTAAAGTTACAGTAACACATCAAAGCAAAAATTACCAGTGAGCTGAAAACTACAGGAGTCAGACATAAGCTTTCTGCGTCATAGAATCATAGAATGGTTTGGGTTTGAGGGGATCCTTAAAAGTCATCTAGTTCAACCCCCCTGCAGTGAGTAGGAGCATCTTTAGATCAGTTTGCTCAGAGCCCCATCCAACCTGACATTGAATGTTCCAGAAATGGGGCATCTACCACCTATCTGGGCAACCTGTTCCAGTGTCTTACCACCCTCATCATAAAAAATTTATTCCTTGTATCTAGTCTAAATCTACTCTCCTTTAGTTTAAAATTACTGCCTCTTGTCCTGTCACAACAGGCCGTGCTAAAAAGATAATCTCCACCTCCTCGTAGTCCCCCTTTAAGCATTGAAAGGCTGCAATAAGGTCTACCTAGAGCAGGGGTCCTCAAACTTTTTAAACAGGGGGCCAGTTCACTGTCCCTCAGACACTGTCGGGGGCCAGACTATAGTTTGGAAAAAAATGAATGAATTCCTATGCACACTGCANGAATTCCTATGCACACTGCACATATTTTATTTGTAGTAGTGCACAAAAAACAGGAAAAAGAATGTCGTATCCGGCCCACAGGCGGTAGTTTGAGGACCCCTGACCTAGAGCCTTCTCTTCTCCAGGCTGAACAGCCCCAGCTCTCTTAGCCTGTCCCCTTAGGAGAGTTGTTGCAGCCTTCTGATCATTTTTGTGGCCCTCCTCTGGACCTGCTCCAACAGGCCCATGTCCTTGTTGTCCTGAGAACTCCAGAGCTGAATGCAGAACTCCA
>VZZY01021262.1:34464-56127 GCA_013400335.1 Eurystomus gularis | reverse complement strand
ATCTTCCATGGAAGCTTCCCATGCGATCCCTGCCAACCGAGCCCCAAGTCCCTGAGTGAGTTTAAGTTTGCTCTTCTAAAGTCTAAAACCTTTGTCTTGGAACTAACCTTCAGCGTGCTCAGCATTATCCCAAACTCCACAATGTATGATCACTGCAGCCAAAGCTGTCACTAACTGAGATATTACAGAGCATATTTTCTTGGTTAGTGAGCAACAAGTCCAACAGTGCCCCTTTCCTGCTTGGTACATCTGACACCCATATGAGGAAGGAGTCCTCTAAGCATTCCAGGAACTTGTTGGACGACAGATGAGCCACTGTGTTGTTCTTCCAGCAGATGTCTGCGTAATTAGTCTCCCATAAGAATGAGGTTTTGTTGGCCTGAAGCTTGCTTAATTGACCCAAGTAGCACTTCATTGGTCTCACTGTCTTGGTTTGGGGGTTGGTAACAGATGCTTACTGTAAGGTGTCCCTTGGAGACAACCCCTCTGATTTTGACCCAGAGGCATTCAATAGGGCTTCCACAATTACCATAGTTGGCTACCATACATTCAAGATTCTCCTTAATATCGAGTGCAACTCCTCCTCCTCTTCTAACCCTGCCTGTCTTTATGGAATAGCCTATAGCCCTCAATCACAGTCTCCCAGTCATGTGAGTTGTCCCACCATGTTTTGGTTATTCCTGTGATATCATAACCTTCTGACTGGGCACAGAGCTCCAGTTCCTCTTGTTTGTTTCCCAGACTGTGTGACAGGTGCTGCGTGGCCTGTGGACACAACCTGTGATGTGGGAGACTGTGCCACATGGCTGGTGTAAATGATGAAGGCAGGAAAGAGGATGATGTGTCTCTCTTCTCCATTGTATATCTGCATCTCACCCTTTGGTAATACTTTTCTCAGCATTATGTTGAAGTGCAGTAATGGAGCATGTGAAGGATCAGCAATGCTACAGATTTCTTCAGCATACAAAATTCTGGTTTAGTTCTTGTTTTATTTTTAAGAGTTCAGACACAGACTGCTATCATGAAAGTGAAAATGTCAGTTTTGCTTTTAAAACATCAACTTCTAAATCTCATGTGTATAGACAGAAAAATATTTACTGGTATGATTTGCACCTGGGAAATATGGCATCAGCAAGATTTAGTGATTTTTTACCAGAGAAGATAATTCCAATCTTCCCATATTAATAAGGCTGAAAAAATTTATCTGGACTTCAAACTTACGGTATTTCAACATTATCAGCATGAAATATGTCTGTGTTTTCATACCTAATTTTTTTTTAGAAATAATATTCCACAACACTTTTTAACAATTTAATGGTTTTGTCTGTTGAGGACAGAAATTCCATTTATGAATAGCTCTAGTTGTTGAAGTGAGCTGGAAAAAATGATCATGGCAGGCTCAAAAACCAGAAGACCAATAAAAGAAACAAAAAATGTAGTATTTCTTAATATTTGGATTTTACACCAATGCCATGAATGTTGGTGGCCTGACACTGTGGTTTGGCAGTCCTGTATTCATTCAAATCCTAAATATTTTTCAGCTCAGTTGTGCTTTCAGACATTTGTGCATATGAACACGGCATCTGTGCAGAGATGAGCCCATTTGTTCATAGCCATAGTTATTCATTATTGATTATTTATTATTTTGTCACATATGAATAGCAACACATTGTGGAAATTGTATTGTTTCAGAAATCCTATATAAAGAGGACTCAACCAATCCCCAAATCAAATCTCAAATATTTGTCGTGATAAAAACTATAACTCTTCTGTTGCTTTTTAACCACAGATCTTGAAGAACGTGAAAAGGCGTGATGGCATGATGGTTATAGAAAGACTGTGAAAAGGCATGATGGTTACAGAAATGGGGAACTGAAGCACAGAGCAGTGAAATGACTCTTCTGAGGGACTGCAACAGATTAGTGACAGGCTCCTGCGTCCCTTCAGTTAGACACCTCGGCCTTTCCTGGCTTCTAAGGATGCTCTGTTCTTGTGGCAGTCTTAAAGCACACTTTTAATGGGCAAATTGTTCTGTGTGTGCTTGTCCAAAATGGGTGACTATTAACTTATACTGATAGACTCATAGGGGATAAATTAATTTCTAAGCTGTGATTTTGCACAAGCAAAAAGTCGTCTAAGTAGTGGAAATAACTGTTAATATGCTAAGTGGAAAAGATTAATTTACCTAAGACTTCCTTGCAATATATACAGAGCTCTTCTTATTCTGCCCTATATACTGGAATTTATTATAACTCCCCTATTTTGACCCCTGTATTTTCTGACTCCTATTTCTCTTCCTGGTTGACAGCAGAAGATTCAAGTTATAGCAAACTTTCAGTTAATCTAAAATTTGAGATTATTTCCCTGTGGACCAATGACAATTAAAATTGTTACTATTTATGGTCTACAATTACACATATGTGTGATCAGGCTAAAAAGGGTATTTCCCATTTGTGACTTTTAATGTTTTCTCCATATATACTGTTAACTTCTAATGCATCACCTTCTTACACTAATTTCTAGGCAAGTGTTGGAATAAAGCAATGTAAAAATCAAGACTAAATTTTGCTGACATGAAAATGAATAAGAAGTAAAATTACCTCTTCACATCAGACCTGCAACATCAACGCACTTTTGATGAGACAACAGCTGAAAGAGAAGGGTTCTGCATGCTGTCACTTAGACATTAGGGCTAATCTCAGACTATTGGCAAAATGACTTGGCTGCAATCAGGTTGAGGTTTTAAATTTACATAATTCATTATACAGTTGTCTTATGGTTTGGATTTGGTTGATAAGAGCAAGTAGGCACCATTGAAAAACATAGATATCTTTCATTTTGGTCTGCCAGGGGACCCTTGAGATCAAAATTTGGCTTTCCAAGTGATAGAATTCATAAGGAATCTGGTGAGGGTTTACAATTTTCACATCAGCAATAGACAGTTTGTTTCCATCTGAGAGGTTAGAAGCTGTAATTTTATTATTTTTTTTTCTGCCTGCTGGTATGTTACAGCATTCACACCTGCCAGAAAATGTCAGAATGTTTATTCCAAGAATAAAAATGTGGGCACATGTCCGCATCCCAAAATAAATAGTACAGCAGATATATTCTGTAAAGACTCCAATACTCACAGGTTGGAGTTAGTCATTCTTCCTGTGAGAGGGTGGCCATCAATCACTGTCAAAAGGAGCCTTGAGTTCGAAGTCAAGGACAGGGGTACTGGGATAAATGGACAAGGAGCACAAGCAGCCTGGAGGGAAAGGGTATGCCTTTTCATACGGGTAAGCACAGCACTATAAAGTCCCCAAAACATCTGGGCTAGAGGGAAGAAAAATTGCAGTATGGAGAGTTTGTTGGTTTGCCAAGCAAATAATCTTTCAGTCCTTCTCCTCCCACAAGACCAAAGGGTGAATATTTTTGTAATAAAAAGAAATTATTAAATTTTTGTTCCTGCCAATGGAACATATTCAGCAATCATCTGCATTGATTTACTGGAAAAAAGGAAATCTTTGTTCTGCCGTGAAGTGGTACCACAATTTTAAGATGGCAAATGTGTACAAAACACCAAGAGTGATATTCAGAAGCTAATATAGTCTGTCAAACTTACTCTTTTCAAAAAAGTTCTAATAAACCACTCTACTTTCAAAATCTTCTGTTTAAGTGATCTGAAACAAAACCAGAACAAGCAATGAAGGCTTTACAGGGGATCATTATATTGCCTTGTATTTAAAGCACTGGAATTGGAATTGCCTAAATTTTTGGCTCAGTCATAGACTCCTTAGGTGACTATGGATGAGTTATTTAATCTCTCTTTTCCTTAATACTTATAGAAATGAAAATATTCCCTTTTAATTTGTTGCTTTACAAGGAAAGTATTGAGAAGCAGGTAACGTGGCTTGTCTTCATCTGATGTAGAGAATCCAACAGAGCTTCATTAGTGAGGAACATTCCAGTTTCAGGCTCCTTCTCTAGTCAGAGCAGAGTGATAAGAAGCTCCTTCAACCCTTAATATAGCCCAGCCATGGTCAGAAGTGCCCTTTGACAGCACCTGTTTTCATGCATTCACAACAGAAGAAATTTAGGGTGACCACACAGGTCACACTAGCATTTGATTTAGCTGGCCAGAATATGATTTTTTCCCCCCATGTTAATATGACCTCCTCCAGAACAGCTGATAACTTATTTCTTCTTTGTGTTTCATGGGTCAAGCTCCATAGATAGACTGTCTCCCAAGAACCACTACAGAAAAAAACCACCTTGTCTCAACACGAGAAGAAAATGAGGCCTTAGTAGCCCTGCATCTGCTGTTCTCGCAAATTTGGTAGAATCATAGAATCATTTAGGATGGCAAAGACCTGTGAGATCATCAAGTCCATCTGCTAACGCAGCACTACCAACCACTATACCATGTCCCTAAGCACCACATCTACATGTCTTAAATACCTTCAGGGATGGTCCCTAAGCAACCCTTTCAGTGAAAGGTTTTTTCCTAATATCCCATCTAAAACACCTCTGGTGCAACTTGAGGCCATTTACTCTTGTCCTATTACTTGTCACCTGGCAGAAGAGACCAAAACCCACCTCGCTACAACGTCTTTTCAGGTCATTGTAGAAAGCAATAAGATCTCCCCTAAGCCTACTTTTCACCCAGCTAAAAAAAACCAGTTCCCTCAGCTGCTCCTCGTAAGACTTGTTATCTAGACCTTTCACCAGCTTTGTTGCCCTTTGGACATACTCCAGCACTTCAACGTCTTTCTTGAAGTGATGGGCCCAAAACTGGACGCAGTACTCAAGGTGTGGCCTCATCAGTGCCAAGTATAGGGGTACGATCACTTTCCTGGTCCTGCTGGACGCGCTATTTCTGATATAAGCCAGTACTTTCAGATTATTTTTTTTTAATTTATTGCGATGTTTTGGTCCATGTTCTTCCAGTAACAACCTCTTGGCTTTCTGAACTGTACCTTAGATGATGAGTTGAAAATAAGCAGGAACTTGTCGGCTGCCAAACAGCTACTTATCCATAGAGCATCTAAGTCCTCAGTTTTTCTACAAAAAAAAAAAAAAAAAGGTTTTTGAAACAACAAAGCTTACAAGGGGCTGAACTACCGTGACCAAAGCATAATGGCAATCTAAGAAGAGATGGGAAGCCGTGGCATGGAACGTAGGTGCAATACTCAGAGTATTTATGTATTTTATTATTTGGACAAAAGAGAATGGAAAAAAAATTATCAAATATTCTGTTTACAAATGCACCTGGGGAGGTGCGCCTGTGAAATGTGTAGTGTTTTTACAAAAAACCTATTTCAGCAAAAGACACCCAGTACACTTGGTCAGGGCACTGTCTGAAATAGAAGAATTTGGATGAAATCCCTGAGATTTGGACCATGACCCTCACATCCTCATGGACATTCCTGTTTTCTGTCTTGCTTTCCTTGTCTTCTGTTTTTCTTCTCCAGTCCCATGAACCTTGGTGAATCCTGACCCAAATTTTCATTTCTATCAATTTTCTGCACCCTCCGCACCCTTGGAAACCACCTGAATAGAAGAAATCATCAAGCTCTCTAGAACAAATAAAAGTAGGATAACACAGTAGAATTATACATTTCCTTGCAACATGAACCACATTCAGAAAATGTCTCCCACTCCTCCTTATGCCTATTTATTTGGTGCCTTCCATTTTATTAGATACAGTTTTATATAGATGCAGTGATATCCGAGCAGCGAAACCAGAAATGGCTTACTTGCCACCCCTCCACCCACCCCCAGCATTTATTTGATTTTTAACCTTCTCGAATGCACATGAGGATAAATACCTGCATCAGAAACCACAGTTTTGTAAGTCTCTGACAAATGTTTGCTGGCCTTCAAAATCTCTGAATTTAGTATTTATTTCTCTGCAATGAAGTGTAACCAAGGAGACACAGATTCCAAGACAGAATATGTTTAAGTAGCATAGGCTCCCAGACACGGATGAGTAGAGAACTGCTTGCTTGTAAGCTATGAATTAATGTTACTGTGAATATGAATATCTGTTCTTAGAAACAAACATCCTGCAGATAAAATCTAGAGGTGGTTGGCAAAGGCACCCATCAGTCCAAATCTGACATATCTGGCCATATACATATGGCCAAATCTGGCCATATACTTAGAGACAGTCTTATTAGCTTCATCCTAAGGAAGTTCAATGAAATCTTTTAATGTCTTTGAGAAATTCCACATGACAGGAATTTCAACTCACATAACACTCTTGATCCTACAAGCTAGTTAAAAGGCTTTGATTTTTGTCTTTCTCCTAATTGCTCCTAGCAAAATAAAGAATCAATCTCCCGTACTACTTGACACTTCATAGTGCGAAAGACCATCCATGAAACATTCTGATATGGTGTCAAGAATGATGAGAAGTTTCTGGACAAAATGAGAGCAGAGGACAAGCTGAGGTAAGTAGCAACGACTCCTGAGTTTAGCTGATATAGGCATTGGGCAGTCACATAGTTTGAAGTTTTTGTGCTTTGTTTTTGTTTTTTTTTACTTCACTTATCTAACAGGGAAACAGCTTGATCTTTTGAAATTAATTAGACAAGCTGTTAATGAAGACTAATTGTTTTGCATAATTTAAAATATGTAAAGTGAGCTCCCTTGATCTGTGCAAGCTGTACTTGGGTTAGCACTGTGACTAAAGACAAAAGATATCTCCAAGCCATTTGCCATCCTCCTAATCTATAACCAGACTGAGAGCCAAGATGCCTCTGAGAAAGCTATAGCAACCCAGAAATATGCATCGCTGCTCTTTTATTCTGCCCTGTCATATAATTTAGTTTTACTTTCATGTTTTATGAGGGAATGTGACTATCCTCTCCACTCAGTGCAAAGTTCTGACTTTATTGACTGAGACCCTTTCCATGCTGTGCTGAAGAAAATCTTGTTACCTCATAGGAGCCAGGAGCCAGAATCTGCCCTAGAAGTTTTACGCTTTAGGAGGTGTGTTTGGGGGATGGGGGCAGAGACTGCAGGGAGAGGAAGGACGATGGATTTCACATTGCCCAGCAAAGGCTCTGGTAGGTACCTACTAGGTCCCTAGCAGCAGGGAAAACCCAAGTCAGGGTGACAGGGTTCTTGCCTTCTATCATCCTGGTGGCACATTCCCACATTCTCCCCCCCACTAACCCTGTGGCCAAATATCGTGCCTCTTCAGGAAGCTTATCCAAAATGGAAAACTAATCTGATTTTTTTTCTCTGGATTAATTTTTGTCTGAACCAGCTCACCACCTGCTGTGAGGGAGAAAGAACAGGAATGTACAGCAGGAGGTGGAGGTAGGACTTGCCACACCACTGACTTAGATCAGCTTAAAATGCTGTTGAACTGCACTCTTGAGGGCAATTCACAGCCTAGTTTCTCTATATAAAAGTAAAGGAGTCACTAGAGAGCAGTAGACTCTGCATAAGGTGAGTCAGAGCACCTAACCCAACTGCCTCAAGTCAGCAGTGTGACCCCCCAAGTTGAAACATGCTTGTTATACACTAATGATGCTCTGCACACACTTGGGTGACGGGTGGGTTGGATTTTTTTCCCCCCAATGTTTATTGGTTCAGCAAATGCGAAGAAAGGAGTGCAAAATCTGGCAGTTATTAGTGACTCAATACAGTAGCCTGCTTGTGAACATACATTGTTCTGAAATATTTTCTAAAGAGCCTCATTTAACACAGCCTTTTAACTCATCCTCCTCGCAGACGATCACCTCAGTAGCAACTCCTCTGCCTCTTCTTCCAGTCTGCTTTCTTGCTAGTGGCATCATTTAGAAGTTAAAATACATGGATACAACCCCGTCTAGTATGTCTAGGAGCACTCATGCTGCCAAATTTTAATCATGCGACTTTATGTCCTCAGATAAGGAAAGCCATCTCTCCCTGAGCTGCTGATGTACTCATTGGAAAAAAAGAAGCTCTTCAAGAAGCATGTGAATTGCAGTTCCTTTCTGAATCAGTGGGAGACCCAGTTGCTCTCTAGTGATCATATAGAGAGCCTAAGAAAACTGTTAATTCAGACACATAAAGTGCCCTAAATTAAGCATTTGGACAAAGGTATCATCAAAATATTTTCAATTCTCTTTATCTGCGGAGTGAAAAAAAGTTACATGCACATACAGCCAGGCAGTGTGAAGTGCTGCATTGTTCATTTAGAGATCACCCCATTTCTAAAGCACATATGGTTAGGTAAAAGATTGAAAAATGGCAGGATTCCTCCATCGCCATGAACCAGGGCCACTATTCAATTTTGAGACAGGTTATTCTTGGTTTAGATTGAGGTAAGTGAGAGGAAAATCAGACAGCCCAAGTGAAGCAAGGCTTTTAGAGAAACCTTTTGCTGAACTATGGAAGTTTTGTAGATGAGCTCAGTTTCTGAAAATAGGAGCTGCTGCACTACTTGGTTAAAGACCCACTGAATTTACAGCCAGGAAAAGTGCTCACATTTATTTCTGGACAACAGTGACATCTAGTGAGCATCCTGACCGATACTGAGCACTCCCTGGGGTCTTCTTTAAGACTGAGCCTGCTACTTGGGCTTAGTTCATTTTTCTGCTATTTGAACTTTATGGTCCCTTGAATCTCAACTGCACGTGCTGCTCATCTCTGACAGGGTCTAATGAATACAAATGGCAAAGTAGCTGTGAGCCAGAACAGTGAGGGATGGGGTGACTTTAAAGAGGGGACCTAAGCGTGATAAATAAAATGTAGGTACGTACCCTTAGACAGATTTGTTGTAGCAGAGGAATTATGGTGGTAACAGAGTTGCCTAGGAGATAAGCATCAAGCTGTCAAATGGTCAGGAGCTGCATCAGCCAGGAGACCACAAAGTTGAAGTGATTCATTAGTTTAGCACTTTTCTGGTAGATTTTCTGTTTCTGGGCTCCTGGGGAGCTCCCTGCAGAATTCACAGCTGCCTTCTCCTGCTGGAGGATCCCAGGGCACGTAGCCATATTCACTTCCACTTGCAGCTGGGGGGACCTCCCCAGATACTAGTCTGAATTCATCCAT
The DNA here is from genome assembly GCA_013400335.1 of Eurystomus gularis. Lineage (NCBI taxonomy): Eukaryota > Metazoa > Chordata > Aves > Coraciiformes > Coraciidae > Eurystomus > Eurystomus gularis. The sequence goes on along the minus strand of VZZY01021262.1, from coordinate 47,094 downwards.
CAGGTAAAGTCTGCACTTTCCTTCCCTTCGGGGTTCAGCCCAGGATTATGAGAGTGTGGGGACACATCCGTGTAAGACAAAAGATGTTAAAGCTTTAAAATAAAATGCTTTTGGGACTAAAAATACTATTCATTTTACATTGCAGCTCTGTGAATAAGTGACGAATGGAATGATCCTCCAAGGACCCTTGAGTGGGGGAAGGGGTGTCAAAAAGAACAGGAAATGTTGCTGTGTGAATCACACAATGAGCTTGGGGATTATGAATGGTTTTGGGCTACACACACACCAAACTGGAAGCCTTTAGCACTCTATCAGCATCCACAGATGGACACTTCATTAGCACTTTAGGTCTTTAAAAAACTGGAGAAGTGATCTTTCATCTATTCATAAATGACCATCATATCCAATCCTACTTGTCCCTCATGTAATTATGTATTTTGTTATATAAATTACTTTTTTGTGTGTGTTCTGAGAGATAGTGGGCAAGATTCAACAGTGGTTTTTAAAGCAATTTTAGCCAAAGGAAACAGCTTTTCTACATCTACACCAGTTTAAAAAGGCACAATCATTTTACACCGAGATTATCGTATGATATCTTTTTCATCTGCCAGCAACTGAAGAAATTAAAAAATGATGATAAGGCGTAGACTGGTGGAAAACTAAAGATAAATCCTTACATTATGCGCTATCTAGTTCCTAAAAATGGAGCACAAGAAGTTTATTTTACATAATCATAAGCTACTCAAATGGATGAAATCCCCACTGTAATGTGAGGTTTTGATAATTTCCTGTGTCGTGGCATTTACACTCTTGTTTTTTTTTAATGTCCTCTCTTTTTGTCTTTTCTTCACTGCAAATGCTGGAAGAGTGCACATGTCTGGAGAAAATTTGTGTAAATATCTCAAATGTCAAGAATAGAATCTCAAGACTATCCCATTGTATTACACCTCTCCTTGTTTTATCTCAGGGAAAAGCATAATGTGTGGCCATCTCATGGAAGCTGCATCTTGATGGATAGGAACAACAGGGCCAAAGTAAACTTCTGTAGGCAAACTTAATCTTGGTGTTTCCCATCTTCTGCATATTTGACTACCATAGTTGTTTTGTAACATTGTGACAGAGTCAAATGTGCCTCTGGAATATTTTCCAATATTTACAAGGGAGACACATTGAATTTTGTGGAAGATAGTTGCTGAGTGCAGAAAAGGAGCTTGACTTCTTGGAAGAGTACTGCTGACTGTCATAATCATGTTGCCAACAACACAGACATTGTATATAAAGTCTTGTCTGATTCCTCATGGAACAAGGGCTTTTCTGCAGAGATCTACTGAAGAGTTTGCTATAATGAGGGAAAGAGCTGCAATACACCAGCAGAAACATGACACAGGAGCGAGCCTGTGTGGCAGCCAGTTTATCAGGGCCAGTCATAGTCATGTGATAGAAAGTGTTTGGAGGACGGAGGAAGCGAAATCAATTTTCCTCTTTATACTACCAACAATCTGACAAAGGCACTGCAGAAGGACTGAGATCAGGTGTGAGGAAAATGTATCTTATGGTGAGGTCTTTGAAAACTTGACTGCTTGAATAGTAAAGCTTCAGCAGGTAAGAAATTTTGTCAACAGTTATGTGCTTTGCTATTTCCTCCCTTGCTCCTAGGGCATCTAGTTGAGCTCCTCAGAGACCATATTTTAGATGAAGCAGTGGATGGAAAATGCTTAGTGTTAATGTTAAATGTCCAAGAGAGGGCTCTTTCACACCAGTTTGGGAAATCTAATTAGAATTGAATCATAGAATCATAGAATTGTCAGAGTTGGAAAGGATCTTAAAGATCATCTAGTTCCAACACCCCTGCCTTGGGCAGGGACACCTCCCACTAGATCAGGTTGCTCAGAGTCCCATCCAGCCTGGCTTTAAAAACTGCCAAGGATGGGGCTTCCACCACCTCTCTGGGCAGCCTGTTCCAGTGTCTCACCATCCTCATGGTGAAGAACTTCTTCCTAACGTCTAATCTGAATCTACCCACCTCTTGTTTTGATCCATTCCCCCTAGTCCTACTACTGCCTGACATCCTAAAAAGTCCCTCACCAGCTTTCTTGTAGGCCTCCTTAAGATACTGGAAGGCCACAATAAGGTCTCCTTGGAGCCTTCTCTTCTCCAGACTGAATAACCTCAACTATTTCAGTCTGTCTTTATAGGAGAGATGCTCCAGCTCTCTGATATCCTCATGGCCCTTCTTTGGACATGTTCCAGCATGTCCCTATCTTTCTTGTAATAGGGGCTCCAGAACTGGACCCAGTACTCCAGGTGGGGTCTCACGAGAGTGGAGTAGAGGGGGAAAATCACCTCCCTTGACCTGCTGGCCACACTTGTCTTGATGCAGCCCAGGATACAATTGGCTTTCTGGGCTGCAAGTGTACACTGACGGCTCATACTGAGCTTCTTGTCCACCAGTATCCCCAAGTCCTTTCTTTCAGGGGTGCTCTCAAGCCAGTCACTGCCCAGCCTATAGCAGTGCTTGGGATTGCCCTGACTGAGATGCAGGACCTTGCACTTGGTCTTGTTGGACTTCATGAGGTTGGCATGGGCCCAACTCTCCAGCCTGTCAAGGTCCCTCTGGATGGCATCCCTTCCCTCCAGCATCCTGTCAGACTAGAATCAGATGAGAGGTTTGACCTAGGATTGAATCCAAAAAAGCCAGAGCTAGAACAGTGAGACTGTATTTAGCCGTTCTCAGTTGGTTTAAAAGTATGTAAGATTTAGCAATAGAGTCTAAACAATGAGGTATTTGGCTTGGCTGTGTAAGTGTTTCAATAATGTTTCAATTGAAACCTTCCATATTGGATGATTTTTCTCTTCAGTTTGCATTTCATAAATAACTTGGAATTGTACAGATTCCCAAAAGTCAACAACAAGTTGAAATCATTACACAGACAAAGTCCTCTACGACCTGAACCACTTTGAGTATTAGAGGCTGTTTTCGCTCTCAGGGTACCAGCTGCTGGAGGATGAGCAATGCATTCTGCCTGTGGCTTAGTAGCTATTTTCTGGTAGCGAAGTGTAGGTAAAAACAGTGATATTGATTCAAAGATGGCTAGTAGTAAAACTGTAACGTTAAATCATTCCAATCTTCTCAGAGTGTTTTTATCAATTTGAAAAGGTATCTGTGATGATTTTTATACCAGTGATGACTGGAGAATGTAAAAATATGTAGTTATAGGTTAGGTTTTGGGGGAATGACTTTCTACTAGGAAATGCTTTGGAAAAAATGAGAATTCCTCATCCTTTGTTAGTGAAGGATTAGTTTCAAGTATTAAAAGATTAAATATATTATCATTAAACAATGGAACATATTTTCTAAAGACTCAGGACAAAAATTTACAATTCTTCAATTTTTAACACTTTTGTGCTGCAAATTTTGAAAGTATATAAAAATCTTTGTGCTTTGTAGGAATCTGAATATATTTTGAAGTGTTTTACATACTAATAAAGTATAAAAGCAATTGTAAGTGAAAAGGCAACTCAGGAAGAGTTAGACTGTCATTGCATGCCAGTGGACAGAGCTAGGAGGGCTTGTTCAGAAACAAAAGAAAACAAAAGAAAAGGTAATGATATTTTAGTAGCAAAGGTGGACACAGCTTTGGTTTGATGCCACATAATGGAAACATGTCTAGAGTGTATTAGGGGTGGACAAAAATACTGAACCTGTAGACAGCAAGTCCACACTTCTGACTTCATGGGCTCCTCTTTTTCTGAAGTTATAAAAAAATGAGATAATAAAACAACTAGCCAAAGAGAGCATTTGTTCCCATTCTCAAGTTAACTGCCATTTTCATAGTGTGTCCATTGGCTTATATAAATGAAGAAATAGCCAGATAAGTGAAAATGAATGATGAAGCAAAACCACTGCAATACACCACTCGGGAATGTTGATTTTGTGTTAATTAATGTTTCTTTCATAGGATGACAAGACTGCATTGTCCTGTTAAAGACAAAGTGGTAAAGCATTGCCAGGAAATTAGATTGAGATATCTATTTTGAAGTTCCTACAAAGATACTGATTTAATATTTAAATTATAATATTAAGGGGAACAGAGAACATTAGAAAGATTTCACATATATATAAAAGAATATTGAGATATATTTATCTGATCATTATTTTTTACAGTTTCCCAAATGACTTATTTTTATAAAATCACTTTTCAGATTTTATAACACTTGAAATTTCTATGCATTGATCATTATAATGCTGCAGGTTAGGTTATCTGTGATACTGAAGTGCTGGGGCCTAAAGTTGTGGGCCTCAAGTTGGGGTTGACCTGTGAATGAATCACAGCCTAGCAGAATGTTTTGTTTTTCTTATTGGCTTCATGTTCAAGAGGCAGAGCCTGGCCCACCTGTGTCTCTGTGGCTCTGCCCCCATCCAGGTCGTTGTGATTGGGGTGGTGGGCAAGGCCAGGATTATATCAACCAGGAGCCAATTATATTATTATCATGTTGGGTGTGGCTTCTGCTGGGGCTGGTTGCATCTTGCTGAGCTCTATCAATGGTGTCCTTCCATGTGAAGGGCCACTGAGGGAGCCATCTCTGTCCGTTGCGTCCAGCAGGCGATGCTGGCACCACAGTGGGCAGCGGTGGAGTTGGGCCCACAGGAACCTGTGGCAGGACTGTCTGAAAGAAGACTTCTGAGGGGCTGTTGCTGAGTTCAGTGCTGGCCTGTGTGATCAGGCAGCTGATGGCGCATGTAATGATGATGGCTGAACCAGCACAACAGATACATTACATAGGTCTGATCAATTCTTAGTTGGAATTGCTCAACCACTTATAGACTACCTTTGTTACTTATGTCACGTTAAGGTAAGACTTGCTGTTACTTGGAAGAAGTAGATATTCTGGACTCCATATGGTTAGACCACAGTCAGTGATGTAGTCTTTGCTAAAACCTTTCCACAAAAATGATAAACAAAAGGAATTAAAATTAAATAGCCAATCCTTTTGTTTGTGCTCTGTTCTCAATTTTTCTTTCCCTTTTTTTAAAATCAGTTAAAAAGTCATGGTTAATAAGCACAATTACTTTTCTTGTCTTCAATCATTTTGTCCCATAGGTGCTGGCAAGGGAGCCCACATGACTAGGAGAGCAGGACTGGAGTCCCTAAACTGGCATTAAGAGAAACAATTACTAAATGTTGGCCTCTCATTTTTTCATTTCTCCAAATTATAAATTGCAGAAGGGATCTTTGGTTGTTTATTTGTTTGAATAAAATTACTTGCTCCTCAGCACATTGGAACATGACTTTTTGAACCCTCAAAGAATCTCACATTATTTTCCAGACTATAGTGTTTACTTTACTGTCCACATCCTCATGCTTCTATTGCCGTCTCCTCCTGTTTCCCCACCACTTTTTGCCTCGTCTCTTGTGTTTTCCCCCATCCACTACTGTGCTTCCATTTTTCCTTTTTCAATCCAACTGTATCAGACTATTGATGCCTGTGCTGTATCACGGTGCTAATATTCCCCTTTAGGCTTCCCCTTGGCCCTGCCAGGAGCGGGTAAAGAAGTTCCATGTATTCTATTCTGCCACTTTATGACTTAATGCTGCTAAGGATAATAGTTACAGAGAAGTCCTCCTACCTTTGCAATGAAGAATGCACCTTTGCTCTGATGAGATGGCCCACAAGCATTCCAGACAAGAACTGGAATATATTCAGAGCAGATGAAATTTTAAGACAATTTTGCTTCCAGCTGAAGACAAAGAGCAGTCACCACCTCTGGAAACTCTCAAGTACACACAATGAAAATGTTAGGTTCTTATAACTTCATCAAATTTGGGACAATGTTTTAGGGTAACAAGAACATCTTGACATCAGAATGTATCCTAGTTTTGATCAAAAGCTTGGCTATATTTGAGATAATATATTTTTAATGGATACCTCTTGGTGTTAACTGGTAGAGTCAAATTTGTTGCAATAAAATTAAGCAAACTCTCCAAAAGAGGCAAGGAAAATTTCAGATCAAATCTTAAAAAAAATGATAGGCTTTAGAAGCAACCAGAAAATAATCCTCTAGAGAGTAGAGGATGCCATAAAATCTTCATTAGAGATTTAAACCTTGCAGATGTTCTGAAATTTTTATTTAAGTGTTCTCTGAGTCTTCCCTAAAGAATAAATTGTGTTTTATTTCTGAATCACAATAACGCTTTCAACTCTCAATAAAACTAGGTATACTTGGGTATCTAGGCTTGCTAGGAATTTGTCATACATTCCTCATAATTCATAACAACATTTCCAAACCTGTAGACTGGAACTTGGAAAATTTTTTGCTGTAAAAAATTTACTTTTAAAATGTACATAACAGACTTCTTATCTTTTTGATGGTTCCTTTATTACTCTCTTTAAAAGTACATTTAACTTGCAACAGTATTTAAACATTATATTATATATATTGAATATATTTTATATATATTATTTCAGTGGGATATTAATTTATTATAGGCTGTTGCTTTCCAGTTTATATTTATAAAACAAGCAAGCAAACAAACCACCCAAGAAGTCAGATTTCTAATAAGAAATTGTGTAACTTCTTTAAAGATTTAGGAGTGTGCTGCAAAATCCTTTAACTCAATACACAGACCCATACTATTCAGCCCATGCCAGTTTGTTGCTGTGAGACTGTTTATCCTTCCAGAATTCTATTAAGCAGCATGGCCTGCGTCTGCCTGATTTTTATTCTTTTCCTCATCTTCTGCCCCAGACCAAAATTGTTTGAGAGATTTTAGAACAAATATTATGTGCATTGTGTTGCGTAGAGTTTATCCAGAGATTTTATTGGGCCCAGGCCAAGATGTCTTGGGGTGATCAGGTACCTTCTCCCTTAGCAAATGCATGTATAACTTCAGCCTGACATGACAAGATTGTAACAGAGTTCTGCCAATTATCTAAACTTTCCAGCTAGGGTAATTACATTAAGATCTTTACATTTATGATATGTCATGTGTCTAATCAAAAATTAATCAGATGATATCCTAAAGCAAAATAATTAATGAAAAATTCTTCTATCCACTGAACAGTGTCAGGCTGACTATAAATTATACAAGGTGTTTACTTGTTATTTGCTGAGGACAACTGCTATGACTCCCATCCCCTAATGTTCCATGAAAGTCAATTTGATCTAGACTGATGCCAGTTTCCTGTCTGTATTCTTGTCATCCAGCCAAGGGTGCTACAGGTCTTGACACACTAAAACCTCAGCTCCTAAGTGCAAGTATATTTTAGAAATATTGCTTGAAAAGCCAATGGGCAGACAAATCAGGCAAATATTCATTAAAACAAGCTTTGTGCTTATATGAGGAAATAGTGAATGTTACACCAGTCTGAGAGAGATTACTGCCAGTTTGGTCTTGTTTACTTGGGCTAGGAGAAGAAAGCCAACTTTGCACAAAATTGCATATTCATTTAATTAGATTTTGACTGATTTCTCTTTTATTTCCTATTTCAAGGAATAGTACACTTCCTCAAATATAACATCAAAGTAAACCGTCTGAGGTTAATACTACAAACAGACAAAAACCCAAATTCCCTCATCTTATCTGAACCTGAACTTACCCTATCACTGGCATCTATGGATTAGATCAGAGTTGCCTCAAGTTTGATTCACTTGAGACAGAAGCTCATTATTTTTATTATCTCTAGACAAATTTAGTTATTTATGTGCTTTGAATGTAGTATATGAATGTCTTTAAATGTCAAGCATAGCTGCATCCTTTAGAGACATGCTGTGTAGTTATTAGTAACCATGGGTAACTTGCCTTCCATATTTAAATTCATATTAGTATACACACACGTATATATGAGTTTTTACTCATATTTAATGAGAAAAGCACATCATATTAAACTACCTTGACATACAATGACTGACTATACAAATAAGTATAGTTCAAAATATATATTCCTATCTTTGTCTACAGGTCTTTTAAGGATAATCTGAAACGTTTTTTTACACCTTTTTCTGTCTGTGTTATAGCTTACAGTACCTGACTTTATAAATCTAGATGTCTCTCATAGAACATTGGAGGATGGTATGTCTACTACCCTCTGGAATGAATTGCATAAAAGAGAGAATAATTGGAAATCAGAGAAAATGGTGACATGGTACCTGGGCTGTATGAAATCAGAGCTGCAACTTGCTGTTCCACTTACTTGCTATGAATGGACCTGAACAGAGAGCCAAAAATGTCTGCTAACACAGAATTGCTGGTTATGTCTCTGTGGAGGGTTATCACCAATTGAAAACCACAGATAGCTCCAGTTAAGAAATCTGGAAAAATGCCTATGTGAACAACCTTGTAACAAAGTGTAAGAGTCACCTGAACAAATATTCATATCCGTATGTGAGATAGTTATCTTAAATTCCCATTACTGCTAGTGGAGAAAAAGGGTGGCATCTAAAACAGGCCAGATGAAATATGTTCTAGGACTTCCTACTCCTCTCTCTCGGTGACAAAGGGAGCTCAGTATGACTAGTTCAGAGGAAGATATCTACCTTGCAGATGTCTCAGGTTAGGTGGACGGAATCCCACATCTATAACTGGAACGTTCTGACCTGTGTCTTCATGTCCCACTTTCAGGCAAAACAATGGAACAACTAATGCAGTACAGCCGAAAGCAAAACTGACGTTTCTGGCACATTTGCACAATTAGGCTTCAGATGGAAACAGTGCTAAAAGACCTTGCCATGGGCAAGAAGATAAACAGCCACCCTTATTATTCCAAATCTGTTTAAAAGTATTTTACCGCTAAATACAAAGTGCTGAGACAAGCTATCACCAACGTGGTAGGAATAAGCAGCTCCACATCGCATTCATTCCCCTCCTCCTTCACATGGAAAATACAGAGAAAGCCATAACCAGCATCTGAATTGCCAGCTTCGTTTCCCCTCTCTATCTGCAGCTTTATAAACTCCTGAAGATATTGCAGAAAACCATAGCTTTTGGGCACTGCGTCAGAAAGAAGGTGACCTGGAGCTATAAATCTTCACATCAAAAGAAAATAATGTAACTTTACGGGCAATCTAAATGCATAAATGAAACTGGCTGCCAGGAGGGAAGTAATCAGCATAGCTAAATGCATTTGCTAAATGCATACTCATGTCTTGCCCTCAGTGCTGGTTAGGGCTACCTCATCTCCTCACAGGCTTGTTCAATACTTTAGCTGCTCACACTGGGGATGAACAACAGTTTATCTTGCATCTTTAACAAGCAGCTTTTAGTCAGATAACCCTTAATACCTTTGATTCTTTCCAAATGGTCTCATGAAGGAGTGAAATATTTCCACTTAAACTGCAGTTAACAATTTTTTTTAAAAGAAAAAGAAATCAAATTATTTAAAAATTATAACATGGTCTTGCCAAAACCTGGATAATGCTCTTGAAGTTTCAGATCTACACACACAGCCAGAAATACCTTTGCATCCTCTCTCTTTCATGCTGTAAAAGTTTTCGTGGTCTCTTAGCTGAGTCAGTGTCCATTTTTCATGCCTATATTAGAGATTCTGCCAAAAATACTCTGGAGAGTCTCAGAAGGATGTAATCCTATAATGACAATACTCATTAAGGAATAAGATGCATTTGCATTGGTACAATAATGATTTTGCTCACAGGTAATCTCTCAGGGCACAAGCTACTCCCTGACACTTTTCCTGTAGCAGTGACTTTTTGCACTGTGTTAAAAGAACTCCTCTTCCCATCCTAGTGATGCCATTTAGTGAGAGACCAAATTGTACATGGTAGGAGCTTTCCTCTGCTGAGATTGCTGTATATACATACATGCACACCAAAAACGGCTTATTTTTCTTATTTGCATTCATCTCTCCAAAGAATCCTTTGATCTATGTGTATAACCTCCTCTTCACCCCTCCTCCTCTTCCAATCTGCTTTCATTTATTACTACACAGTGCTTCAGTTTCCTGCTGAAGCTTGTCAAGGGACGACAGATATGAGCATCCATATTATTCATCTTATACAAAAGTGTGATTCTTTCTTCTGCAGATACATTCTCTGCTTGCTAATCTATCTATTGCTGCCCTCTCAAAGTGGAGATTGGTTTTGAATTTGGCTTTCATTGTTTAAGCTTCCTCATAGAGCAATTTGTCAACAGAAGTCTAGTGCAAAGTGATTCCTAGAAAAGGAAGATGGTCTACTCAGCATGAAAGGGAGGAAAACGGTAAGAACTCTAACACTTGGACCAGTCTCTCTTAATTGTAACCAATATTGAGTGTGACTTCTCAGCAGCCTATTCAATCTGTCACATCAGAAGAGAAGAAGGCAGTATGGAAAAAACATGGAAAAGAATTAGCAATATCTCCTACCATTTACCTCCCTTATAAATCCTGTTAATATTCAGCATTCAGCTGAACACTTGATTCAGCTCTAGACTTAATAAACTCTCTTAGAGCAAGTCACACAGTACTGATCTCCACTCTGTTAATATCATGTTCTATATCTGGAAATAAATAAAAATAAATTAAAAAATCAGTCAAGCTAGAGAACTCAAGCTGATGCAACATGTGTTAGCTCGCTTTCTGTGTAACAGCTTCCCACTACACAGTAATGCTCCCATTTTGCATTGATGAGACTGCTTTTTAAAAAGGATGCATTGATATAAAATTCAGCAAATTATTCAGTTGTAGCTTCCCATTGAATTCAGCTTAAGTGTGAGTTGGAAGCCTAAATGTTTTCTTGGATGTGGGCTCAAAACCGTATCTCAAGACATTTCCCCAGTGGAAAACAATCTCTTAACAGAGCAGTGGTGAGTCATCTGGTCTTTGTGCCTCAGGGCTCTGCGAGTGAGGTGAGTAGATGTTGCTACAGCGCTCAATCATATGAAACCACAGCTGCCTCATCTGTAACCACATGGGGACAAATCAGTACCATTAGCTCCAGCGGAGTTATCCTGTTGACATATTTGACCCTTAATCCTTACATAGAACATGCAAGGGTGATGACTTGTGGACAATAACAGAACATCAGTGGATTATAAGTAAATTTTTCTTTTGTCTTTCCCCAGGAGTTGGCTAAATTGTAATTTGCACTGCAAAGCTCACTGAGGGAAGTAAGTATAGCTCTCTACTTGTTTTCCCTACATGTACGTACACCTCTGAGGTGTGGGCATGCAGGAACTGCAGCTGTGAGGGCACGAGTGGGGTGCACCACATGGACAGACCATCTTTCACTTCTTTTAGCTTTTCTTTCTACTAGTCAGAACTAATTGGATTAAGTGGGAACAGGACGTACTGCAATTTGTATATACCCACAGCAAATGATCATCTCAGTAGAGGAAGCAGAAGAAATCTCACAACTTAGCAGGACATCTGAGGCACAATACCTACAAAAGATATTACTGAGATGACAGGGCTCAAATACTCTTCCTTGTTTAAAAATCCCCTTGATCATTTTAATTCCGTTTCAGGTAGAGCTGAATACCAAATGCTGTCTTCCAACCCAAGTGTCTTTTCACTTATGTTGCTGTCAAGTGAACGACCTAACTGTCTATTCTACGTGAACAGCCATGTGGGGGCTGGCGAAGGAAGCTCATTTGCATACGTACAGTCACACATGCAATCACATCTAGATATCAGGCCCTGCGCAGCTCTTCCCATCTTTATATGAAGAAAATTTCTGCACAAAGGTTCATTCAAAGCCAGTTAGAAGGAAGCAAGCTCTGTTAATCTCCTTTGTTATTTTCTACTACAGGACGTGTCCTTCCAGCTGCAGCCCTGACCGTGCATGTACGCTGCTTGCCACATCCAGTGGTAGGTTGTAGATAGATCACTTGCCGGGTGACACATCTGCTGCTTCCTCTCAAGGTTAGCCTCCAGTGACTCTTCTGATCAATTAAACTCAGCTTCAGAAAATGATCTTGTTACGGGACTGTTTCATGTTTGGCTTCTCTATGTGGGTCTCTGACACCCACGTAATCAAATTTCCTTAAGTGTCTCCTGAGTAGATGTTGCATCAGTCTGGTCTGAACCACTGCCTGGAGTTCAGCAGATGCCAGGCAAATGTTACTTTATTCCTCTATCAGCCATGACTTCCATCACGCAGCTTTTGCTAACTGCGTATTCTAAAACACAGCATGTTTCACAACGTACTGAAGGGGAAGATTGCCTCTGCCGCAAGCACAAAACCACACACCGCCCAAGTCCTCCCGGACACGCCAAATCTTCTGAGAAGAGCCTCACCAGCGCTGTAACACTGGGGAGATGAAGCAGCCCCGCCGCCTCGCTGCAGCAGCGAGCCCCGGCCGCTGCTTCAGCTGCGAGGCGAGGGAGCGCCCATCCCGCTCGCTACCGCCTCCTGCCCGTTCCCGCGGCTGGAACCGGCGACCTCTCCCCTCGCCTCTCATCGCTCCCGGACACTTCGGCTCCCCGCGGCCCTTCCACAGCCCCGTCTCCCGGTATGCGCGGGAGGGCGATCTCAGAGCCAGCCGCCGCTTGCGGCCGCTTCCCGCTGCTCGAACTCGCCCCTCGCCCAGGAGGCAGGTGAGGGCAGCCTCCCGCCCGCCCGGCGCTGCGCCTGCGCAGCCCGCTCCCAGGCATGCTCACTGGCGGGGGCGGCGGAGTGGGACGCGGTGGGGCGGC
>VZZY01021262.1:0-34196 GCA_013400335.1 Eurystomus gularis | reverse complement strand
GCGCTCCGGCCCCGGCCGGGGGCTGGGGCAGCGGGAGGAAATCACTCGTCTGTATCCCCCCTTCCCCTTCTTCTTCTTCTTCTTCTTCTTCTTCTGCTTTAATTACCGGAGCGGGGGAGGCGTTGCTACTTGTATCTGCTCGTGGCAGCAGGATTTTTAGAAAGGGAAATTTTCAGCTGCGACAGCAAGCGCTTCGGCTGTAGCGGTGATCATAAATCCTCTCGCTGCTTTGCTAGCAAAACGTGTGCCTCATTCAGAAATGTGGTGAGCGATGAGCGCCCTAGTACATACGTGAAGGTCCTCTGCCGGTTTTTTTCTGAGAGTCCTACTTTTATACTTCTGGTGCAAATCTCGGGCTTATTTTAAACCGTGAGAAAGTGCTTATATGACAAAGTTTCTCTCTCTCCTGTGCAGACTTGAGCACATATACTCTTAGGTAGGAAATAAAAACTGGGGTAACTGTGTAATTGAGTTAGGTTCTCAATTAGTAAAGTCGAAGAGTTTCTTTGTTTTATCTTTTCTGGCATGTATAGCTACTTCTGAAGTAGCAAATGGCTGTTGCATCCTGCTTTTAACTTCACTGAAGTTTATTTAAGAACAACAATTAAAAGCACAGGGACTGATTCTGTTGATCCTGGCAATGTTGGTCTTAGGAGAGATTTTTAAAATGCAATGGATTTGCATTGTCTTACTGCAGAATTATTAAAAGTAGTAATTGAACTTCATTTTTTTTTTTCTAATGTGGGAGCAGTGCATGAACATGTATGGCCCCCTCCTGCCACCCTCCGATTAGCTGTGTTATGAAAATTGTTGTTTATATGGATACCTCAGGAAGCGGGCAGTGCATTCTTTTGTTTGCTGTTGTCAGGAGAAGTGGTTTGCCTCAGTTATTGATATTTTATTGCCCTGGAATATTAGGCTACATGTCATAAATCTCAGGAGCCTCTTCCCTTTATATCTATAGTTGGGAAGCTCATGCTGATGCTGTTACGCCTTGTATTCAAATGTGCAAGAGATTATTGACTGAAAGACAGGGAGCATTTCATGATCCATTTTAATAATAGCATTAAGCTGCTTTCAGATTGTTCTTTTACAACATGTATTAAAACGATCATCTGTACAAAATTAGTGTACAGCCTCTATTTGACATAACGTTCCTTCTAATCTCAATGTATCCTCTATTATTAGTAGACTTGGTCTTAGCTTTGGTGTGCTTCATTTTTCTATCCTACTAATGGAAACTGGGTTTATATCCTGCCATTAAGCCATTTACTTTCCTTACTAAGTTCTACTTAGTTACTGAGAAAGCTTGCAAACAAAGCTTGACCTTTATTATAAAAATGTCTCTAACAGTTAGAAGAAAAGGAAAATAGATGTTTATGTGATGTTACTGTTTTCCCTGGGCAATCTTGGGAAACAATTCATTCAGAGAAGGCAACAGAGAGGATGGACAGGAGCTGAATTCAACATTTGCATACTGGGCACAGCTCCTGTTGAGCACAAGAAGCTATGCTTCCTCCAAGGCAGGACTGCATACAGCTTGCTCTTGTTGGAAGTCATTGAAGATGTCCCAACAGTCAAATAACATAGCAAGCTTAAACTGCTGAGATTTATCTGTTTCATCTGATGCAAGTAGAAACCTTGATCTTATACAGGCTACCACTACAGACATATTTTATGTATAGCCTAAACTTATGAATTATTGACGGTGATTTTGCAGCTTTTGTTCATGTGGAATCATAAAATGCACTCCACTTGCCACTAGTGCTAGGTCACAAATTATATCCTGAATGTCAATTTTTCTGTAATTGTGATGGAAACTGCTTGGCTTTTTTGTTCCGAGGCTGAATTTGTATGAGGCATGTTTCTATGGAGTGCTAAAGACACTGTCAGCAGGCATTAACAAAATATCCCTTGATACTAGTTGGTGACAGTAAGTTTTAGAGAAAACATAAGCCTACATTTGCTCTAACTAATGCTACAGCAAAAAGAATTACTTTTCTAATGTGTTTAAGTAGTGCTTTGTAATGGAAAGGTAATGCATGACGTATAGCAAATCTGATTTCCTATGGAAAGACAATTCTAGTATGGTTGTGTTACAGTAGCCATGTACGTATTCACACAAAAAATGGAAAAGATTCTTGTCAAAAATATGATTGGGAATTTTCATGTACTTAAAAGTACTGTTTTACTAAGTTGATTTAGATAATGATTTCAATAAAGCATGACAGCTGTCTAAACAGCAAACTAAATCCCGTTGTGCTGTTGGTATACCCATGTATTGCTGGCTGAAATCACAGATACTTGTGTGTGCATCTGCGAAAACAGAATTAGGCCCTTCTGCTAAGTGCAGCAGGTGAAATAGTCAACCTATATAGAGCTTGCTGTTAGCTGAAGACCTAAATCTGTAGTGACTGATTACAGGTCAGCATGAACCTTCAACTTACATTATGTATTGCATGAGAGAACACACGACAGCCCAGGTTATACGCTTTTTAGTAGGTATGATCTAATACATGTTCTTGCAATAAAAACCTAAATGTCTCCCAAGATGACTAGGAAACATTGTTTCCTTGTAAAAGAATGGCAAGTGGTAGCAAAAAAAGTGATGTAATACACTAACTTGTAATTAGAGAGCCATTTGAGTCATCCAGATTACTCAACTAATTAACTATTCACCTCATTTTCTTTCTTTACAAATTTTATGAACAGAATTAAAATATAGGATGAATTAAATATCCAGTCACAGGAAACAGGCTATGAGAATCAACCAGACTACGAAAGAAACTTATTTAACGATCATTGTATCAACCCACCCCCTACCTTAACACAAAAAAATCTCTTCTTAAGAGAACATTTTTGCAGAATTTGCTTTTAAGATGAACAAATTCTGGTCTTGGAAAAGCAAACATTTAAAAACTGAAGATTTGGTCAGGTCATCCAAATCATGTTTTTTTTGTGCAAAGGTCTTACATGAGCTTGCTAAAGGCTTCTATTCTTGGGGCAAAGCTGTAATAACATAAAGTTTGCTAATATCAAACCTGAAACTTCTTTGACCACAAACTAACACTCCTTTGGATAGAAATCACTAGGTGTAGAAACATATGTTATAAATATGCTACAGGTTCTCAGTTGATTGTTACCAAAATCCACAGGGTGATTTTACTAAGTTCTGCTGGGCAGAAACTAGTATTTCAGCTTTCCTGATCAAACACGCACTGTGGTATTCTCATGGTTGGAAATTACTTGAGTGGACTGTGGTTTCTATTTCAGTGTTGGGGGGGTGAGTCTATTCTCTATAAGAGAAGAAGAAGCTCTGCCACCAAAATCAGAAAATCTGGGAACTGTACTTGTAGGGTTGAGGTGAGATGTGTACAAAATGCATTCGCAATCAGATCAATTTCAGTAACCTCATACTAATGAGTGAATAGTGCTAGCTTCTGAATACATTTGGAGTGAATGTGAAGGAGCTATTGATTTAAAAAATGGATTGGGATTCTGCTTCATTACACTAACATCATCTAAATGAAGCTGATACTTATAATTCCCTTCTTTAGAAAACATATTGCTGGCCATGAGTGGGTGTTTTTACTAGAATAGACATTTGTGCCTTTTATTAGTAGACTCATGGATAATCAGAGGGTAGTCATCTGTCTCTTTAAAGGTTCTGTTGGGGAGAAGTAGTTCTATAATCCAGTATCTAACTTCATATTTTTGAGAAAGTATTTGGTTGGAAAAGAGACTCTTGTCATGTTCTTATATGTGAAAATTCTTGCTATTCAATTTTGTCTTTCAATTTTGAAAGACACCACCTTGTACAAGATGTTTATGTTCAGTACATCCATTAGGAAATTATTGAGGTTTGTGATCTTGGAATCACTGCCTAATTTTATTTGTTGTATTATGAGAAGACTGAAACATCTTAGACAGCAAAGGCTGGTTCCAGCTACTCTGGAGAGTGAAGCAGAAGACTTGTGGGAAAAACTATGAATTAGGCTCTTGGCTGAGTGTGTCTCTCTAGAATGAGGCTAATGAGATAACAGTGGGTAGCTGTGTTTGGTGGTGGTACCCCTCCACAGGGATGTTGTGAGCTCTAATGTGGGGGACTACAATGAGGTGTAGGACTTTTACTTCATAAAGCACCGTCATTGTCCTGTAGGATTTTCAGCATGGCTTAAGAATAGGTACTTGGATAAGCTTAATAAGATCTGCGCAGAAAGCCTCAATGTGATTTCCTAGAGCAATATTATTGCAAAAAAACCCTGGCCAAAGCTTTGAGGCTAAACTTGACTTCCCTTCATAGCAGCTACTGATTTCCCTGGAGATACTCTACATTTTGTGGAGATACTATATATTTACATGCACATTATGCAAAGCAGAATTCAGCTACAACCTTCATTTGGAAAATGACAGTAATCACAAAATTAGAAAATTGGTGCAGCACTTTCTCGCACCTTCTGGAAAAAAAAATAATTCTGCTGTGAGACTATATGGTACATTAGTGCCAGGGCATAAGTATGGCAGAATATGTAAGTGCCTTTGGGACCGGTGGCTCATCTCTTAATTCACATGAGTAGACCTAGTGAAATCAATGGTCTGTGGTATCCAGTTTCATTATTGACAGATCAGGCAACTGGCCCATAAAATGAGATGCAAAGTGTATTTTGAAAAAGATACCACTCGTGCTTAATTCAGATACACTGTAGCTGTGGATATTTTTGGCCAGAGCATTTTTCTTTTCCTACTGAAAAGGACAAATTCAGCAAAAATGAATTTGCAGTTCTTTCTATTTTCAGCAGATGGCTTATTAGAAAAGGATGAAAATTCCTTGCAATCATCTCTCTCTTCTCCTCTCTCTCTTGTGTGTTCTCCCTCCCTCTCTCAGGGGTGCTCTCACACTCTCCCACGTGTGTGTGTGATTGCTCGCTCATTCGCACACAAACACACACATAAAACTGAATTGTAAATACACCTGCACACATACATATACACATTTTGTACAAATTGTCTTTGTCTGAATTTTTAATTTTAGTCAAAGGTTCTGAGCATTTTGTTTAAGGGCAAATCAAAATACCTTCCCAATTTTTCACAGTTGTCCTGTTCTGTGCTTGCTTAGCTCTGGTGTAGGTTGCTTGCTCTGAATTTTGATGTGTCATGGGTATGGTTGCAGCCCTGTAATATGGTGTTGCCATTGCTAGTAACAAAGCTATAAGCTTTGTATGGAGTTGGCAAGGCCTCATGGCTAGGGCTTGTCAGGTCTGCTCTGCCCAAACTTTCCTTGACCTGCCTGTTTTAATTGGTTTAGCTCTTTAATTGACCAAGCATCTATACCTGTTTTAATCCTGTTATCTTTGTGTGTTCCAACTCTAGTTTATACAGATAGCAGTAACACTGGCTTGGTAGAACAGCAGAGGCATGGGATGCAGCGTAGTGGAGTGCAGGTGTGGGATGATAAGAGACGGGGAACAGTCTTGGCACTGAAGACCCCATGCTATAAAAAGTACAATAATAGGTAAAAACGCAGACCTGGATCTTGAGAAAACTGGTTTTAGGGGATTAACAAAGAGAACAAAGAAATAGTATCTAACATACATACATGGTGCCATTTATAGTCAATTCAGATGTAACCTGGAGCTGCAGACCAGTTGAAGACGGAGAAAGGTGTAAATGCGTGTTGGCAACCAAATGTATGGCCCTAAGGGCAAGGAATAAGAGAGGAGGAAGAAGAACCTGTCAGCACAAACACCATATTCCTCCCAGCGAAGGACTCCAGATTCTGACAACTAATAACATCCCCTCATTGCCAACACAAGTGTGAAACCACTGACCTTGGGACACAGAGAAGCAGTGGAGGGGTGAGCGTAACACCAGGGAATGGGATAGACAATTCTCTGAATGATGGAAACAGTCTGCAAGTCCCTCTTCTACAAGGACTCTTATATGTGGGAAAGTATTTTCCCAGCTATCACTTCCAAAACTTCCAATGTGTTGCTTCACGCGTGTGCTACCAAACCAGCAAGTGGATTCATATTTTTGCCTTTTCAGGTTCGCCTGGTTTGCCTCACAAAAGCACGTCAAAAAGTATGTTCTGTTGTCCAGCTAATGGTGAAGTAATATTTTAGCCACTGTTTAGCTGCATTTTATTAGCAATAATTTTTGGTCCACCTTGCTAAAGTTGAACCACAGTTTGTGTTTGGCTAAAACTGCATAGCCTATCCTAATGAGATTTAGATTTGATTGATGTACTACTTTGCTGGCAGTAAAACATACTGCTAACTAGATAGTACAGATGCAAGGCGTATTGTTTCCAGACAACTAGAGTTTTCATTTGTTCTTTTAATATAATTTTTTAAATTTGTATTTCCCACCACTGCTGACTCCTCTTGATATGGTTCATTTTGTTTGTTTATTTGTTTTCCTGGTAAAAAAGATGAAACAGGGATAAAGCAATAGATATTGTATCTTTTAAGGTCACAGCCAAAGGAAGGTCCCGCTGCCTGCACCAGAGGAGACAACCTTCATTGTCCAGAGAAGACAGGATTCTTTTAAAGCTATAGTAGTGTTTATCTTATGTCTAGAAATTACCAGTGGTTAGCATTTCCTCCAGTATTTTTGTCATCAGAACTCCTGAGAGTTAGAGCCATGCTCATAAATGGCTAGCATGATATTAAGCATTTTAGCACAGATGCTAAGAAATATTTTTTCCCCCCTTCTTCTGGGTCAACATCTACTTTGTCCTTACATAGACAAGAGAGAACAGCAAACTCTGTTCTGCAGGGTGTTAGTCTATTTCCATCTCTATGGACTAAAGAGGGGCAGGCAATGAATCTCCTAGCTGTGGAAACATTGGCATTGCTGAAGAGGATTGATCAATGGTCTGCATAAGTACACGGACCTGCCTCTCACATTGACTCTGGGTGGCTGTTCAAGAAGACGTGAACCGTTGTGCAAGAGGTGATAAAGACCGAGTCTATCCAAAGTTTGAGGCTAGTTTATAGGATGTGAAGAGAGGTTGTATGGGATAAAGAGCATCTTTCAGAATGGTAAGCTAAAGAGAAAAGAAAAAAAAACATGGGGAGCTCAGGGTACAACATTTAATTACCAAAGTTTAGTAAGTCTTTTTACTGAGAATGAGAAATTATTTGGCAACAGCAGTAAGTGCTGTAACCCAAATTGCATTTGAATGAAATTTATCTTTGAAACCAATCAGTCAAATTTCAGTGTGTTTTTCCTTATGAAATGACTCTACATTTTTTGCTTTTTTTCCCTCTAATTTCCAGCTTGTTAGCATGAAAATCTCAAGCTGTGTAATATACCGAGGTATCCATAAGTATAAAGAGACTTCAGTGTTATTACAGTGCTAGTGATAGTATTAAGTGTGAGTTTTCAAGTATATGCACCACGTGTCTATATTTGTTTGTGCATTTTACGTACTAATCAGGTATAACTACGGTTCTGTCAATGCATTTGAGGTGACTGCACTACTTACATGTAGCCAATACACAGAAAATCATTACAGAAAATGGCAATGTTCAGCAACGTACCTTATTATGACTGAATTATTATGCACTTTGTCCAGATTAAAACACACAATAAGACTAAGAAAATGACCTTAAATTGTTTTTCCAGACACACATCAAGACTTTAGGCACCATTATCTTGGTCCTATCAGGTTTACAAAAGAATATTGCACCCCACTGGGACTCTCCTTTTCCAGTCGAATAAAGTTCTGGTTTCTGGCTCTGGAGGATGTGAGATAAAAAAACGTGCAAAGCTGTGGCATTTTTGTGTTTTAAAGAGAGAAAACCATACTACTGTCTATTTTAGAGAAAGTGAAGGTATTTGGGATTTGGGAGTCTTCACAATTTTCTGGCAGGTTGCTTTAAAATAGTGTCAACTGTCTGAGACTATTCACAGAGTCAAGACAATTTAGAGAAATCTTGGGATTTCTGTATTAAGCAGAGGCCAGCTGGGACAGACCAAGGTGCCCACAACATCTTTCACATCAGATTTACTTTTTATTATGGGCATTCATTTCTCCATATGTAGTATGAATGTTTAGTGTAAGATGGGATCAGCAGTGTGTGCTGTCAAGCATTCTTGTGATCTAACCATCTATTTATCATGAGAAAATTTTGTGCTTCCCATATACTGGGATCATGTGAGTATTTCACATGGACTTCTACTGACCCATTCTCCATCATTCTTTTGTAGGGTGGATTTCTCTTTTTTTTTTCTTTATAATTCAGGACAGAAATTGTTTTATCTTGTATGTTTCTGCAGACAGATAAGACAATCAAGTGAACGCATAGTTCAATCCAGAAAGCAGAACAGTTCGAACCAGCGGAACAGGGATTCTCATAGGGATTTTTCCAATTTTCCCATCAGGAAGGATGAGGAAGGCAAAGATGGCAACTGGCGGAAATACTGAAATTAGTACAAGCAGTGAAGATGTTCAGAAGTAGAAAGTATGCATTCTACATCACCCTGGAGCTTCCTGTTGCTCTTTAATAGATGAAGTGTTTCAGTTGGTAGAGGTCCTAGAAGCAAACTGCAGGGACTGGAATACAACTAAAGATAATCTGAGATGTTGAGGAAGGAGAATACTGGTGTACAGGAGAAGCTAAATTAAAGAAGGAGGTTACAGTGGAGGAACATGGAAGCAAGATCAAGACAGGCTTAATCAGTCTAAGGAAAAGCAGCAGCAGTGTGTGAGGAGTTGCAAGGAAGAAGAAAATGTCAATCAGTAGGTAAAGAGCAGAGGAAGAAGTAGCAATATCCATCAGGATCCAAAGCCTAAGAAGAGCAGTGATCAATCACTACATCGTACAGACGGAAGAACTGGAAGACAGAATCAACAAATCATACCAGTACAAAGTCACAGCACAGCTTCTGTTACTAAGGGGAAAAGGAATGGTATGACATGAAATCATCTACATGAAGGAAGGGTAGGCTGTCTTCCAAGAGCAAAGGCAGATACAAACCTGCTGCTAGGAGAAATTCTGATGAGAGTTTGAAAGTAACCATTGATTAATGTTCATTTTGGAACAAATAATGAAATAACGTTTTCCATTGACATAAAAATAGCTATACTTATCTGAGAAATAGGTGAAGACTCAGCATCTTTTTGACTAGAAGCAATAGCATGGAACCACAGTCTCAACATCTAGTCTGTTCTCCTCAATGCCAGGGCAGAGTAAATTATAATTCTTTGTAAATACACTTCAGGGGAGGAAATTTTAGGAGAAGGAGTAAAATTATTTTAGTTAAAGGGTGAGATCAGCACTGGATGAATATTACAAGTCAGTCATTAATAACTCTAAATTCTGAAGTAGAGTTCAAACAGGGTAGTATGAGCAGGATATCAAAACTCTGTTTAGAATCAAGTTCATTAATTTTATGGAAGAGATACCTCTAAGAATTCTATTTTTTTGAGACTTGTTCTAAGACACATTTTCTGAATTTCTGTGTACGTTCGGATATCTAAAACTTAAAAGGCACCAAAATAGCTTTTTTGCTATCATACTTCAGTTTTTCATAGCTTATGATGGCTTCCCTGGGAGCCACAAAGGAGCATTTACTTTTTCTGGATTAGTACAGAACTTGATATGGGAATCCCAGTCTTCTCTCTCTCAAGGGTTGGAGACCAACGATATTTAAACATGATGTGTAACAAAAGTGCTGATGTTTTTAATGACTTCTGTGAGTGTCTTATTGGTGCATACTGCTTGTGTTCAGAGCTGAAGCCTGAGGGTCAAGAAGCAATATTTTTCCCCTTTATCAGATTAAGAGGAAGCTTTAGATTCCCCTGTAGTATTAAGGGTGGCCCACTTGTTAGATCACCTGAGACCTCCATAGCATTCTGGGAGCTAAAGTCTGATCGTGGTTAGGGCTTTATACACAGTCTACTAAGATCAATAAAGTTTTTCACATGAAAACACTATAAATGCATGTAAGCTACTTAAGGTTGTGTGAACTTCTTAGAAAAACAAATTCAGCCTGTTAATTTTCTTGGAACATATTTGAACTTCTGCACTGTCAGATGGTAAAAATAGATCTGTGTGAGTGCACAGAGTATGTTGTGCAATTAGACTTGCTAACTTCTCATTTCTAAAGAATGGGCCATTACCAAAATATATTTTGTTGTCCACCTTGAAAATCTGCTGCAATGGACCATGTATGGAACCCAGTGGAGGAATCTGTGCTACTGATGTGGTTTTTAGTGTTCTAATGGAAGTGAGCCTGCCGGGATTTAGTGGGAAATGGTGATACTGCTGTTAAAAAGTACTGAGATTCATGAGCAGGCAAGCTTCTGAGGGAGTTCCTTTAAATATTATTTTGTCAAAAATAGGACAACAATTTAGGTTTTTCTTTGTTACTCTGGATTTGATCAGAATTAACTCTGAAGTCATACTTGGGATTTACCTTAATATTATTCAGTGAAGAATTTGGGCTAGTACTTTTTTTTCTTCTGCTTCTTTCAGTAAAAAGAAATTAAATAAAAAGGGAATTTGGAATATTAAAGTTGGTAGGGAAAACAATATAAAGAATTCTAGGAGAATCATAGTGGTTTTGATTCCCTCAGAAACAAAGGAGTAGGAATGATGAAGCAAGGAGGAACCACAGACACCAAATGTGTCTGTAGTTACATTCCTGTACATTATCTATGATCAGTTTTGGAGTACTGGTTGTCTGTGAAGGACAAATGAAAATAAATCCAACAAAGAGGTGATTGTCAGAAATATGTGACTATAAAAAGTAGATGACTATGGGAAGCGCTGATAGGTTGGGGTTTTTTTGCCATTAACACAACTCTCTAAATTGCTGGGTAAGACCAGCCGTCAGGATTTTGTCAATGAAGCCAACCCCCACAAAGCTTAATGAAATCCTAGCAAACTTAACAAGCTTTGAAATTCAGCTATCTTTAAGGCTCTGCTCTGCAATTTCTTTTTTTTCTTTTTTTTTGTCTCCTACTCTCAGCCGTCTTCCCAATCAAAACCTGACAACAGCTGTAAATGTGACCTCAGTAGCCATCTAGGAAATTGTCAGTGTTTATTTTTACCATTTAAATGAGTAACCTAAGGTTTAGCATCATAGTTTGTAATAGAAGAATCTCTAAGTGTATTGTGAAATACAGGATTCTGTGTTCTGTCTTCTTCCTATTGATTTTCTGCTCATCTTGGTTATGAATTGCTTCACCACCTAATGACATGGACCCACTTTTGGTAAAGAATGCATTTCCCAGTGATGCATAGCAATTCTATAGCACAAATAAGGTATTATCCTTGATTTTCCTAACCAAAATTCCATGAGGAAATTAGGTCAACAGAATGTAATTACCTACACCGAAATCTCCTAAGGGCACTGGGTAGAGCTGTGCAAATGACTAATTATTTTGATTTGCTTACAGAAGCAAAAAAATCAGAGGCAAAAATCAGTCTGAATAGAACAAAATGATTTCTTGTTCAACCTGAATTGAAATGTGTTGTTGGTGCTGAGCTGTTCTTCACAGCTCATTATGAGAATTAAAATAACACTGATTTTATTAATTTTTTTTAAAAATAAAAATCAGCACACAAATTCAACATTGCCGTTAACCCCAACAGCTTCTGAAGAAGAAAATCCAGGCTGATCACAGCGAGCTCTCTGGGTTCACTTCTCTTAGAACACAAAGTCCCTTTTGTACCCTAGTGGGTTTCTTATAAGAACGCTCTTCCAGGAGATGACTAATGCAGCCTCAGTTACTTTTGATCTATGAAGGAGCTGATCCTTGCCTATTTTATTGCTCAGAGGGATAGCCCGTCTTCCAGACTGGGTGCTGAACTGGGCTGTTGTAGCTGTTCTGCTCTTCATAAAGGCACTTAAGATTCACTAGGTTTCATCCATTAAAAGACAAAAAATAATCAAATTAAACTTTAGTTCTGGTTCCTTTTATAAAGGCAACATTAAGAAGTATTTTGACTGTCAAAGGAAAATTTACTTTTTACTAATACACGGTTTATGAAACACACATAATCTAAAAGAGCTCTTTGTGCCCAGCACCAAGGTATGCAAGGTATGACTAAATCCAAGCAACTATATCTACTCTGCAAAGAGTGAGTTGTTCCACTGGCTGGGCAGACAATGCTTGGGAGAAGGCTGGATCATACAAGAGTTGGTACAAAGGATTATAAGGCCTCCTGATTTAAGCAGCTGAACAAGGAATGCAGAATTATGATTATGGACTCAGACATCTGAAATTTACCTTTCTTCTTTCTTACATGTTTAAGTCTGATTTTTTGATCTGGTTCTTGGCCTTTTCTTCTCAAGTCCCCATATATAAAAGATGATCATGGCAATTCTCATCTTTGCTATTACTAGGTCATGAAATACATCAGAAAGTGGACTGCATATATTTTCCTATTGGAATTGACACCAATACAAAAGCTGGAATTAGCTTAATGTGTGTTCTGCTCTTGCACTTAATTTTTGAAGTGTAACCCTGGCTGGAAGTATAAATTACGTTTTTAAAAGTTCTTTAAAAATGAGTTTAAGAATGTCATACACTTCACATACTTAGTAGACTCTCTGTAGTGTTGTTAAGCTATTGCTATAGAAATTGCATTGTGAGATTTTAAGGGAATTCTGGTATTCTGTAAATATTCTTTCCAAGTCTTGCAGAACCCAAAGACCTCATCAGATTTCCAGTGCTGTCTACTGAATATCCAAGAAAGACTTTCTAAATTTATTCTTCTCTTTCTACAGGCTGCTTTTCTGGAGACAGTGACCACTTTTTGGCAATTCATCAGCTAAAGACTGGAAAACCTGTGTTTATTTATCACCATGTGCAGAGTGTGGAGAAAAGTCTGGATACAGACAGTTATAAGAATTCCAAACAAAATTTTCATTCTGCTTCTCACACCAAAATAAGCAAGTTGCACCCTGCAATAATTGTTAAATCAGCCTTCCCCAGACCTGCCTACGACCCATCCCTCAATCTGTTAGCTATGACTGGTCAAGATTTGGAAGTGGAAAATCTTCCCGTTCCTGCAACAAATGTGATTGTTGTGGTAAGTGCCGTTTTCTAGGTTCTGGAGGTTTTTTGTGAATAAATATGCCTGTAGATAAATACAGGTGGATTGTAATGCACGATATCCAAAGTTCATATTCTACTGCCTGGCTGATCATCTAAATCTAAATAATGACCACATCTTGAATCTCTTCACTTTGGTGGAATTTGCATTCATAGAGCCTCACTGTGATCAACAAGCAATCTGGTGAACCAGTGCAGAATATAGCCTCTCTGTAGGTAAAGCACTTACATTTGCCTCAAATGTTGTTAATCCTCTTGTCTTGATTGATGTTTGCACTACTTTTGCTGGTTGGGTTTTAAAGTTATTCTGCATAGGCAGGGAGATTTTAAAAGGCTGACACAAAGGTTTTGTTCACTTCTGTCTTTCCAGTAAATCCACCATTATGCTTACATAGCTTTTTGAAAACAAGCCTGTTTCTTGCAAAGAGTAAGAACTATGTTTCTGTTGGTGTAAGCCATATGTGGTCTTTCTGGGACATATGGATGGGGACCGTTCTTGTTCACTTAACTGTGTGTGTGATCTTTCCCATTCTCAGAAAAGTGATGGCAGTGCTCCCTCTTGCAGTGGAGGCCATGCCAGTGGAACCATATACTCATGCCATCCTGCTCCATCTTCGCCACTCATGCCAGTGGAGCAACATACTGTCAGTAGAGCTGTCCTCTGTGGAGTGCACAGCACAGTCTGTGTGTGTTCCACACAGATACTGCTCTGCCTCACCCTGGTGCATAGGTAGCCCTTCTTGATGAGGAGAAGAGCATTGAGCTCATCCTTCTCCTTCCTGGAGGGAAGAACAACCATTCATAATGGCTCATGCACTCATTAGAATGAATAATAAAGATTAAACTGAAACAATGTGACTAATTACGATCAGCAGCTATTTGCTTAATTCTGTAAATTACTCTGTACAGAGGATGACCTTTACAAACGAGGAAAGATGATAGAGCATACAACACCAGGACACGTTAGCAAACACAGCATTTCAGAATCATGTACAAGTTCCTCATACTGTTGGTACTGTTAGAGATCTGCCATTATGAATACAACAAATGCAATAAAAGTAGTGACACAGAAAAGAATGATCAGGAAAAAAAGGGTTGTCACTTTATTAGGCTAACATTAAAGTTTTAACAGTTAAAAGATACTATTAGGGAACTAGGCTCAAAAAGCTGTGCTCTGGATTTGTTGCAGCTCACATGAGCAAGACCTCCTAATTTGACATTAGATGGCTAGCATAGTCAGTGGACTAGATTCAGTTGTTAAGTAAGTGTCCATATCAGAGAATATAAGCTACTGACTGCCCCGCTTCACTGGGGACACGCCAGCTGTACACAGTCTCAATACTGAATGGTACTGATCAGGAGGAAGAGAGGCCAAGCAAGCTGGATACATTTATGCCCCAAGCGAGCCTAAGCCAGCAGGGCCAACTCCATAGTAAATGTACCTGCTCTCTTTTTTCCCTATCAAACATTATTTTTCCTCTTGTGAAGATAAAACCTTTAGTGCAAGAAACTCAAAATAGGCATGAACCCTCATTTTTTCATTAAATTATGCTGTTACCTATGGCCTGTTATTTTTGTAGAGCTTTGCATACTTTTGGAGATCTGTAGTCATCAACTTGCAATGCGGGAATCCTGCAAAATATTCTGGGGCTGCCCCAATTTTAGCTGACTGGCTCGGTGCCTGCATTAAAAGCTAAATGAGGCAGATTTTCAATTGACAGTCACATAAAAAAAGATCTATTAAATCTACATTAAATTCTCATTAAATGACCTCAGTCTGAAGCTTTGCTACTGCATTTCTAGGATGGAGCTGCTGCTCTGAAGCCTTCTGTTCTGACTGAGAACCATATGTGCTTTAAGAGAAGGCTTAACAGCATGAGCTAATCATAACATGAAAGCTATTTGTTGCTTGGGATATTCGGCTATCTCTGGATGTGTTAAAGGGCAGTGCTTTTAGTTTGTTTTTAATGTCATCCTTTCAGAAAAAGCCTTTGGGGAAGCGTATGTTCTAAAGCTGAAGTGCTGAGAGTCAGACAGCAAATTGGTCTAATCCCACCATAAAAAATTTTGAAAGTGTCTTCCTCCAAAGGACAGCTGTCCCACAGCAGGCTTCTTGCCATAATCCAAGCGCAGCCTTGCTCCTTCCAGGTCTCTGCACTTTGATGTTTTGTTTCTCCCTCCTGAATGTCACCTGAAGTAGATTGCAATGCTAATATCATTGCCAAGGCAGTCTGTTCTGTTTTGAATGTGTGTATATCTCTCCCTCTTTGTTTCAAGCTAGCCTTTGCTGCTTGTTGCTGCTTTTCTGGTTTTATCATGTAGGCCGAGCGGCAACATTTGTTGTTTTGCCCTGTCTGACCCTTTTTATTCCAGCCTTTAGCAATATTGTTGGTTGCTCAACTTGAAAGGGCAATTGCTAGTGTTAATGCTTCCTGTAATCCGGTTACATGACTAGTGCACATTGTGATTTAGAATGAAAGCCACCAACGGGGGTTATTTTTTAAGATAAATCAACGCTGTTGTGACTCTGCAGAGGGGAAGAAACAGAATTCAATCTAATTTAAGTGGCTTGAGGTCCATTTTCTTCATGATCGAGGTGGAAAGGTAGGGTGAATGGATGCCTAATGTAGAACTATTACAAGGTTACATTTTGCGCTAAGGGCTAGACCATCTGACAAGCAAAATGTTGCCAATGCACAGCAGAGTGCTATGAAGCCAAGAATTCTGCAGGTATTGTGTCAAAAAGTGATGTTTTGTGACTCTGTGAATTAAGAATGCATGTTCAGAAGTAATTTTACTGAACCTGAGGAAATTGTAATACTTGTTTGCCTAAGGGAGGAAGAGGAGGGAATTACTTTCTGGGGGTGACTTTTATATAACTAAAGGTTTTCCATCATGTTACCCAGTATTAAGTTCCTGTCAGATTTTTTTTTGTGTGTGTGTTGTGTTCAGTGCACATTGTTTATTGAGGGAAGTGAGGACAACCCAGAGCTCTTAGAACCGTTTTAACTGTTCTAAAAATTCCTTAATGCTTACCCATATGTTCTGGTAAGCTCTCTCTCTAAATGACATGAGACCAACTCATCTGAAAATTTCTTGGTTAACATATGGAATTACATAATTTTTTGTAATACTTGAGAGTTTTCTATTTGTATAAGTTTATTTTGGATCTCAGAAGCTATACACTCATGTTAGAGACAGTATCAAAGTAAGCAAGTTCTCCAGATGTTTGTGTTTATTCCAAGCCATTCCAATACTGAATCTGAGCACCACCAAGGTCAAGGCAGTACATGTAAGGTAGAAATAGTCTGTGGATAACCACTTACGATTTAAAATGTTGCTGTCTAACACACTTGTTGAAAACCCCAAACATACATACCTACCTGCATATATGTAGTTAGGGCTGAACTTGAGAGAAAAGCAGGACTTGTAGTGAAGGTTACAGCTCAAACTAGGTCTAAGTATGACCTCATGGAGGTGTTAAAGCATCATCCCTTGTAACCCGATATGGTTTGGTCCGTCCAGTCTCCCTCAGGCATACAAGTGTGTTGTACAAATATTGGACCAAGTTTCTCAGATCCTTTTTTGATTTTTATATGTAAAGTGTTTCAGAAATGTAAAGGTAATAAACTTGCTCAATATATCAAGATTTTTCACTTTCACACCTCCTATACACCTTTTATACATGTGAAAATCTATCTCTTTTTCTGTGGCTGAGGGAGGTCGCAGCACTGTGCAGTAGTCTAAAGCTCAGCATATCTCTTCAGTTTTGTTTGGTTTACATGAGTATTACTGAACTGAGTTGAGTTAATTAGAGTTTCTCTCAGCTAAAGTCAATAGGACATAAGATTCGGAGACATCCAGAGCTTCTCTTTGCCTTTTCCATGGCATTTTGTGTAAGGCCAAATGCCTCAGAGCTATAGCTCTGCCAATACCATTAACTCTGTTTTGTCACCAGGGTTTGAGCCATCTACCTTCAAGCACACTGAAGAGCACAAGGAAGACCTTCAGGTGCTAGTGCGTTGAGAGAGGGTTCAGTGGAAGAGTAAAGCACACAAATGTATGAATCTCTAAATGGATATCCATATTTTAATAATAAATTTGTTAAATACTTATCGGTCTCCGTATTCGCCTACAAGCCTTGTAGGGAGGTGTTCAGCTTTGCCCTCGATCCCTCTCACTTTAGGAGGTGGGTCGGACATCTGCGCCCGATCGCGACAACATGTGAACTAGATGTCCAAGCTTCAGTATAGGTAGTAGAAATCTATCTTATTGGTAGTCTATCAAGCTACTTTTCTAATCAATTTCTGGATTTTTAGGAAGTTAATATAGGCCAGGGACCATATCCAGTAGACAGGCTGGATGTGATCATCCTACTTTGGAGATTAGTACTGACATGGGCCCTTTTTACATCAGTTTTCTTACCACCAGAGAACAGTACCAGATGCATTTAATCTACCAGTAGAATGTAGCCTTGATGTCTGCTTCAGGGTGAGCTGAGTATCTCCCTAATCCCAAATGGCTGCAGTGACAAGATGTCTATTGATGATAGTGGGTGCTTAAGCACCAACTGTACACTGACTACTTACATATTTATATATATTCATACACACACACTGACATGTACATTTAGTGCCATCTTAATCTGGAGCCCATCCCATCTTAACCAACATATTTTATATTGAAATAATATGGAAATCCTTTCTAAATCTAGGCCTAGTTCAAGTAGGTGAGCTGTTTCTGAGTGGCTTTGGGTAGCTGAAAACCATGAGGCTGTGAAACCACAGCAGAACTACTTTTACACATGTCAAATTCATCCTACAAGTACTGCTATATCCTCTTGTCTAACTTTTTTTTCATACTACATAGTCAGGGAAAGTGCATCTTTTGCTTGCTTACTGACATGTCCTTGCATGTAGAAATTCATTCCTTCATCAGTTCTGTGTTTCCTAATGCATCAGGTTTAATTACCAGTGCAAACGCCCAGAACTCATCTACCTTATTCTTTCGTATATTTTACATCATTAATCCCATCATTTTTTTTTCTGCTGGAAATGTCTATTTTTCTAATTCTTTGTAGTTTCTGTGAAGCATCCACATGGAATGTAATCTCTAAGTTCCTCTAGCAACACACAAGTTGTCCTGCTCTCTCTTCCTTCATGTACCAACTCAAGACTTACTTTTGATGCAATACTTGCTTCTCTTCTTCCTTTTGAAGATCAGCCAAAGAAATGGAACTAGACTACAAAATATCATTTCATAGAGTTTTATTGAATGAGAGGAGTAGGACATAGAGAGACCTCTGAGTCATAGCACCAAGCTGTGTGTGATCTTTCTGCATACCAGAAGGGAAATGGCCTTCTGAGAATCCCAAGACGAAAAGATGCTCTGATAATGTTTTTTCACTAATAAACTGTTCCAGCTTTCCCCAGATGTCCACTCCACTGAATTTTTTTCCACAATCTCTTACTACTCTTTTCTCCTGTGTTGAATACCTTGCCTTGATATTTGATAGAGTTTCTTCCTTTTTTCAGTTCTCTTTGTTAGGAACTGTCTTCCAAATACTGTGGCAGGCTCTGCTGGCACAGCATCCACCCAGTTAACTGACAGTGTAAGGGCATGGTGAATAATCTGTAAAGTTATATTTAAACGTTTCTGTCTCAGTCTGATAAAAATGCATAGAAGTCTGTGACAAACTTTGATAGTTGAGTGTGATCCATTAGACCAGAAATTTAGGACTGCTTTTAGGAGACCGCAGACCAAAAGTATATGTAGTTGTACCTATAGCTAGATGTAGGTATACTATTTGTAATAATATATGTGACTAATACTGCATGAACCTCCAATCTCAGCCTCAAGTCTGTCAGATTCCAACTCCAAAGGCCATTTACCTTCTGGTGTACAGAAGGACCACAAGCATCTCCTCACACTCACAGTGCTGGGGCTCAGAGGGCTCTCAGTATCCTACTCCTCTTGTTCGGTAAGGGTACCCTAAGCTTGCTCCATTTGCAGGACTTGCGAAGAGGTGGTCAAAATACTTTTACAAGTATATTAAGCTACAAAATGGAGTGAGAATAAGGCCAAAAATATGTTATGAGTGAGGAGAACAAGTAGTCCATAAAGTGGCAGGTCAACCAGTGCTGGGGCAAACTGCCAAGCTAACTGTCTATGAAACATAGCAAAAAGTCAGATGTCACTTTTTGTCACTTAACATCTGTTATTGCCAGCCTAAGAGGGGGATTGGCCCTGGGCTAGGCAGAGGAGGAATAAATAGAAAATCATGTCTCTCCAGTGTCTTCTCAGAGGAGCCTTCTGAGAAGTAAGATCTCAAAATCCAGTAAGGTATCAACTCTGTCCCTCTCCGTTTCCAGGTCATATGTTTGTTTGAGGCTTGAAACACCAGAGGACAAGTGCCATGCTGATAGACAATGAAATTGTAAGACCTTATTATAAATACAGTGTTGAATTGCTAACAAGCTTTAAATGTTAGTCACACATTACAACAGTGGGCAGTATAAGTCAGTACCCTTAGTATGACTGTTATAATCACTGTTGTGTCTCTTTATATCATGACCCTGAACATTGGGTCTTCACAGTATTTGCTTCTAGACTCAAGTCCACCTTCTAATAAGAGGTTGATGCTCACCATTATCTTGGTCCTTTCTTAAGTAATTATACTAGACGTAACATATCTGCAGCAAGCCTTGCAAATAGACCTAGTTGCCTGCAGGTCTGTCATTCTGGATTTTGTTTGCACAAAGAAATCTAGAGAGTTTGCATCAGTTGGCCTCATTTGCTTTCTGCTTCCTTCTGTGCACTTCAGCAGGGGTAATTGCATGCTGAACCATTATCACAGTGTTGTGTTTGCTGTCAGTCTTTCTGGAAAACAGGAAAGATTGCATTAGGTTGTAACAAGCACTAAAACCTCCCTAAGGCATTTTTTTTGTTGTCTGACTGGCAAAATGTTAGAAGAATGTTAGTGGGATATTCAGCGACCTAGTGCTTTAATTGATATCCTTACTGCTGGCAACTTTGGAATTATCTTCTGTAACATTCAGTGGGATGCTAAACTCGCATAAAAGCTAGTTATATGTTTCATAAATTGCCCAGATCCTCTTTGGTCACAGAGTTTTCCTTTTCCTGCATTTTTCAGTGAAGGGAAGATGATTCTTGAAGTAATTTGGTTTTCTTCATAAAGCTGCACAGGATTTCAGGAGCAGGCATGTTATATTTTTAAGCTAAAGCCTAAAGTTTAATTGAGTTAGCATTGGGAAGGTAATTGTCAACTGTTCCATACTTTTCAGCTGTATATTCCTATAACTGGCCAGTCCTAGCCATGAAGTAGACACTTGTGTATAGCAGAATGTAATCTGCCTATGTTTTTCTATTCCTCAAATTGCTGGGTTTTGTCCTTTTGGAAAATATTAGATTGTTGAGTTTTGCTTGTTTGTTTGTTTGTTTTTGGGATTGAATTCAGCCACAGTTGCAGGTAAATCAAAGATCTTTGCTTTCCGTTAAACATTTGCAAAATATCTCGGAGGTGCAGGGAAACTCAAATGTAAGAGAAAAGCTGTATGTTCAAATATGGGAGACCTGGCTCAAAGCCTTGATCTAAAGGAGGCAGAGGGGAAAACTGAACCCGAATCTTCCTCATTTCACATGATCTTGTCACTGAGCAAAGGGATACAGAGTGCCGCTTATCTCTTACTCACAGATGGCATGATTTGTTTGACCCAAAAGACATTGTTTCAGCCAGCTGAAAATTCTGAGAAGTGTTGATCTTGGGCTGATCCAGTACAAATTTCTTGTGTGTGTTCTGACTTGGTTGCCAACGTAGGGGAAAAAACCCACAAATAAACAAACAAGTCCCCCTGCCACGTCCTTGTTACTTAAATGACTCCATTTAATCCCCTGACGGATGAAATAGGCTTCTGTACCATTTCTGTGACATTTATTCTATTATTTTATTCTATGCTGTAGTGAATTACAGGAGAAAAGACCCCAAAATATAGATGACAGTGGATTTTCCATCCCTACACTTTCTTTGGCTTCTTTATGACAAGGCTCAAACTGCACTTTGGGTGTTTCAGCATTCAGCTTTGGAGGTAGCCTTGCGCTCCTTGCTGGCTGGAACTGCACTGGCTCCATTACCCTGAAAACAGTACAGGCAGGCCTGTATTTCAGCAGAAGTTCAGGAGATTGCGATACCACTATCAATGTTCTCTTTTGCTTTTACAAGTGAGCTGAACCTATTACTGCCTAAATTTGACTAAGGAAAGGGAAAAATTTCCTGGCACACAGAGTCCCAGGTGCCATCACTGAAATCACACATGCTTGACATCCAAAATAATAAATGGATTCATGAGACCCACCAATAAACCATTCAGTGACTACTTCCCACAATGAATCTATGCATAATCATATGATTTTATGATCGTATTGATAATGTCAGGAATAAAAACAGAAGCAGCACTTTTTCTTCTTTTTTTTTTTAAAAAAAAATACTTTTTGTGCCCTCAGAGAGCTATCTTAGTGAAAGCCCAAGTCTCCTACAGTAACATTTAAAAGGCAGATAAAGGGGACTCGGATAAAAAGACAGCATGTGTTTCATTATCAGTCAATGTTTTGTTCAATCTGGCAGTTCAGCCTCTGGAATAATCCTTTTGGTTCCTCACCTCTGACATCATTGTTAGAAAAAGTGACAGCTTCTATAAAGTTCCTCAATAGATGGTTAATAATGTGTTATTGTATGTAACCCCTTAAATATTAAGCCTTATAAAAATTTCTTTTGAAAATATAATTTTTTTTTTTTATATCATCACTACATTAACAACTGATATTTTTAAAACACAATGCTGGTTTGAATCAGACAAACGTTATTAGGGAGCAGAAGATGATCTTTTGAACGCAGTTTTTAAAATGCTTCATAGATCAAATATTACTGCACTTCGACATCTCTTTTGCAAAAGATAGGTATGGAATTCTGAAATGAAATGCATGAGCTGGGAGGATATCAGAGTTTGAAAATGATTACATAGCTGCCAACTGAATGATGTTTTTTCAGTCACCTCAGTATCAAAATGTTTCATGGAAATGGGAATAACCCAGGGAGGTAAGCAGAGAGGTACAAAGCCTTTCTCTTTGTTGCTGTTAAAAGCATTTAAGTGATGTTTTGCTGTCCTTCTTTTGAAGGTGAGTCGTAACTGACAATTTGTAATTGAGCTAATTCTTATTTGGCTCTGCACCACAATAAATTGGTGGAAAATGCTATTAGTGGATACAGTGCTTTTAACTGAGTATATGGTGGAAGCATCATGAAAGTGTTGGCGTATATATCAAGACTGCTAATACAATAGCAGTGAATAGTGTAGGAAAGTGGTTGACTGCATATGTTGTATCTATGTTTATTTAAACATTGAACATTTAAACATTTATTGAAACAGATTTACATTTCAGCCTTTATTAGCTGTTGAAGAATATGAGTGGAATGTCTGCTTTGTACAGATTTGGTGGAGCACTGAGGATACACATTGTCCTTGTGAATGGTCATTGTGGAATAAACTGTAGCATAGAAATCAATGACAATATAAATCAAGATTTTATATTTACAATATGCTAAAATAAATATTGCTTGATTTCCAAAATGTCATTGATTGGATTTAATTTCATTTTTGTGCTCATTTTCCTGTTGATGGCTTTGCTGGTACTAACTGTACTAGTAATCTTGTTTTCTTTTTGAAAACACGCTGAAAGAAATAAAGATCACTTCTGTTACAGTCCTGTGGTGCTGCGGCAACAGTTACAGCTTTCTGTACTGTTTAGCCAGATTGCTGCTGTGCTTTCTTTATGCAGCAGATAATGTATTGTCTAATTAAGAACACAGCTCTGGAGGCTAACCTTTACAAATAGATATGATATTTCAATTTCATGCAATAAAAATTATCTCATGTTGTAACAGTTTATTTTCAGATTCTGTACCACGTAGCTCTATAGTAGTGCAGTTTTCTGAGCTGACAAGTTATTAAAACACAAACGTTTCGGGTTAGTGAAAGAATGACCTTAAATACTGCATTCTTAGGGCCTTTGCATTCTTTAGGCAAATTAAACCCAAAGAACTACAGAAATTATATTCCTTGTCTTAGGGTGATGATGAAAAGTAAGCATGAAGCAGACATTGTCCCCAGAACCTCTCTCATAGGCTTTCTCGGGAATGGTGCTACAGGATGTTGTGGCTCTGCCTAATTGGCCACAGTAAAAGTGTATACAGGCATTAGAAATTAACTTGAAAATTAAAAATACTCATTCCCTTTCTTCCACTCTTCTCTGTTTAAACTATAGTTACACTAGTTAAAGACCTCTCCCCTTTGACCATTGCCTACTATGACATAAAATTAGTTTTAAGGGTTTCTAAATTGACCCTGGTAGAAATACTCTATTAAAGGATGGCTGGGGTGGGAGAAGGGAAGGTGATTATTAGCTGTAGGAACACCTCTCTGGTATGCTGTGTATATACTTCTGTGATTGTAACAAGAGACTATTGACTAGAGTTGGGAAAACAAGGAAGCATAAACTGCAAATTCAAAAGACCACCCGTATAATGAAATAGCAAGAAAGCTATTGAATGTTGATCAAGAAAATTCTACAAAAACACCAAACCACCACCACCAACTGACCCCTCTAGAAATAGGTAATAGACAATAATTAAATAGATAAATAATTTGAAATCCACACTAAATAAAAAATTTGATTGTAGCTTTAATTTTTAAATATGCTTCCTAAGAATCTGCCTGAAAATGGATATAACCTTTAATGAAATAACTGTAATGTGAGGCTTTCAGTAATGAATGAATTAGAAAACCATATGGACGCATTATGTAGAATAATAAATGTACCATACACAAAAGTAGGACATCCATAAATCATTTATGATGTCCCTTCTCATCAGTTCTTGGCTCTTTGAGTCTTAATTGAAAGCCAGGGTAGCTGGATATTAGAAAAAACTAGATTTGTTAGTCAGATAGCAGACAACTTTCATTAAAGCATTAATTAATTCTAGAAGGCTGAGGGCCTGATACATTAAAAATACTTGCAGAGCAGTGCTACTTTAGTCATATTTTTTTTCTATTTTAATTACTGTCTTCCTCTAGTCAATGAAAGTTAGTCATGTTCTACTTTAACTTGCTCAGCAAGCATGATGGGATGTTATTGTGTTTATAGAATTATGTATTGTCTTGGCCAAAGAATTAGAAATACTTCAAATATCTGGATGGTACAGTAACAAAAGTAGGATGACTATTCTTACAGTAACTATGAGTGAGCTTCCTTCCTCTTTCAAAGGCAGAGATTTAGAGGACCTGTGTTAGGCAGTTCATTCTATGCACAGTCTTTCATGTCAGTAGAGACACAGAAACACTGCAGAGAATACCTTTTTTCGCTTTTTCTTTTAACTTTTCTTGTATTTAAACATGTTAATTTAAACTCTCTTTTTATCACCTTTAATAGTTTCCTTTCTGGAATCTAATCTCCTTAAGGTGGTCGAAATAAATATTTTGCAGCACTCTTATAAAATGAGAGCACAATATATATGGTGAAATTAATGTGAGACTCAAGCTGCAAGCTTATTCTGCCAAAGAGATACATGTCTATGCCAAAATGATTAGAGTTGTTTTAATAAAATACTTTAGGAAATTTTTTAACAAATAACTGAATTTATGATATTGAGTCTAAAAATATAAAAGATTAAGCCTGACTGCAATATTATTCAATATGAATCGCACATCTTTGTGGTAGTGATGAATATACTAAGAAAAAGTAGAGATGGACAGCTTATTTTCAAGGATAATATTTATTTATTTCCAGGTGTTATGAGTAAGATTTTTTAATAATGAATTCTCCATTATTCGAAGTGAGGGACCAAGGGTTGTTGTAGATAGTGAAAAAAACCCTGATAATGTAATGCAACAATATAGCAATATGAAACATAGGAAGATCATCATGTAGATGTACTGGGCACAGAGTTAGCTCACACCTAGCAGGGCTTGCTAGCCAAGGCCTAGTATCAATGCACAGAGCTGGCCATCTCTACCCAAAAAGTCCCTTGGAGTCCTACTGCAGGGGAATGTGTTGCAGAACATGAGGAGCATCAATATCAATGTTGAGTTACAGTATCCTCCTGACTGTGAGCTGTCACTGCTGAAGGGCAGCTCTGGTGTCTCCACATTCACATACAATTAAACTGAAATCCAAGGGCATCTGAGCACTGGCTGTATTTCTAGACCAGGGAATTTATTTCTAGTCCAGACTCAGATGTTCCAAACTGTCCTACCTACAGTCAAAACCATTTTCTCTTTCTCATGTAATTGATCTTTCTTCTCTTGTGTTGAGGTTTCAGGTCCATCTGCTAGACCTACAACAGGCGCTCTCTGTTAATCCCTCTTTCCCCCTCCCAAATGGAGGAAGAGAAAAAGGATAAGGGTGAGAGATTTATGGACTGCTTTTGGCCCCCCTCCCCTCTCAAATGGGAGAGGGAAGGGAATGAGAGAGAGACTTCCAGGTTGGAAAACTAAAACAGCTTTAGTGAAGATAATAATGATAATAAAATGGGATAGACACAAATATATATAAAACCAGTATTGAACCCAATCCCCCCGATGGCAATTACATCACTGTCACCACTGATGCTGTGGAGCAGGCACTGGAGAATTCCCACTTTGGGCTCAGCAGCAGATGGGAACCAGGTTCAGGAGCTGGGTTCAGGAATACAGAGATCAGGATCAAAGGCAGAATGGATGGAATCCTCCACAGATGCCAGCCATTGACAAGAAGGGCAAAGAAGGCTTGAGATGGACAGAGAAGGGTGGCAAGGCCAAGAAGGAAGGGCCGAAGGGAAGGGCTGAGACCCTCGTGATCCCTCAGCTTTGTATTGAATATGACGTATATGGGAGGGAATACCTTATTGGTCAGTTGAGGGTCAACTGTCCTGGGCACTCCTCCCCACAGGTGTGGCCTTTCCCTTTCTTCACCCCCCGATGTGGTACACAAGATTTAGCAGTGACCTTGGTCTGCACACCAATTCTTGCAACTCTAAACAACAGTTATCACTGCTAGAAGCAGATGCTGTCTGCAAAAACATGCTGTTAATTTCAGAAAGTGCAGTTAGTTAGCAGAGACTCAGCTGAAAAATAAAATCACTGAACAGAATTGGTTTGGTTCTAATTCAAACCAGGACATCTTGTAGTGCTACCAGTTTGGCTGGCCAGCCAGGTGTGTTCAATAGTTTGCAATGCTTTCTCTTGGCCTACATAAAATTCATGTTTACTTTCTACTGCTATCTTTCAGTGAACTGTAAAACTGTCTTGGCTTACAGCTGTATGCTTTCCTAGGTGCTAGCCTAAATTTCCTTGCATGCCCTGTTTGACTCATGGGCTGCCAGTTGTCCAGTCTTTATCTGTTATGAGCACAGCCCTATAAATTCTTTTCATTAAAGGGAAGAGACTTTTAATGAAGAATCCAGTGCTTTTGGCATGCTGCATATTCATCTTTTGATCAATCACTGAAGAAATTAAATACTTCAGAAATACATATCTGCTTCTTGAAAGGACTGATCAATCACTGTGGCCTCATTAATGTCTTGTGTGTTGCCAGTTCCAGCGACCCCAGCCTTTGCCAAACACAGTTGTACAGGTTTGGCCAAGTCTACAAGATTTTCTTTTTCCTTATGTTATTGTAACCCTCTCCATTCTTTGCTCTACTGCTATTGATCTTTGCACTCTTGGCCGTGTTACTACTATTGTAGTTTCTTCAGTTGTAATAGAAAGGCATTGACTATTATCTTTGGATCCAATACTTAGTAATTAATTTTCTTGGCTTGTCTATTTAACATATAAGCTAAGTCTTTGCTTTCTTAAATCTTATTCTGCCTGGAGGCTGACTGACTCCACCTCTATCTTTGGCTTTCTTTTTCTTTCCCTTGCCTCTAATTGTGGACTTCTTTCAAGAATTCTATTTCAAGAATTTCAAGAATTCAAAAATACCTTTATTTTGGTATAGCATCAGCTGCCAATTATCTCTCTAACAACTTAATAGTGATGGAGTGGATCACCCATTCCTTGTAGCACTTGAGCTGTACAAGAGGCAGTTTAACAACCACTGAAATGAAGTCTTCTGACTTAAAAACTCAAGGGCAGACCTATCCTGAAAACAAAGTTGCTTTTTAAAGAATTTTGAGGTTTGAGGTAAAAAAATGGAGATAAAATGGAACTATTTAGACCCTTTAATTGGGGGGTAAGAAGGAAATGAGTGTGATGCATCACAAAATGTCTGAGAGTTCAAGGCACAGAGCCACAATGGACATGCAGGTTCCAGTGCCTCTTTTGCTACAGAATGAGCCAAGACTCACAAGGAGGAAATTAATTCAATCATTCAAGTCAGGTTATTTGGTGTCTTTGTTCACATTTTAGGATACATCTGAGACAGGCTTGTGTAGGAGATATCTTCAGTGCACTTGAGATTGGTCTTGCCTTTGATGTGCGGGAGTTCCAGCAGGCCAGGTCTCTTTTAGATACTGAAATGTTTTGCTCTTTCTGGATCAATTTTTATTTAATTATTTGGATTGATTGGAATCTGTGGTGTTAGCAGAAAAAGATTTGCCTGGAAGTCTAGTCATTCAATTAATCATGTGTCATATAGAGGACAAAGCAATAATTCTTTATTCTAAAACATATACAGATCAGACACTCGAGCTGAGGTCTCCCATAGTCAGTATAAAGCTCTAACCACAGATCTGTTGCTTATTCTGAAGTAAATTGATCTTCTTCAGGTCTTCAGTAGATTGGCCTTTAATGAGATTATCAGCAATATATTATTTTTCAGCAGTGTAAGGCTCACAATTTTGAGAAGAAATTCGGGGGATGGGAGATGGAGAAAGAAGCTATTCTTAGCTGTTCCTTTACTAACAGCCTGTGCAAAATCAGGAGGCAGTGTTATCAGCTTGAGTCTCAACATAGATTATCCTGATAAGGTTATACTGATTTCCTTATGCAGCCAAGATAGTAGGGACTTTCTGCATCCTTGCTGGAGAAAAAAGTTGAAGGAAACACTATCAAGGAACAACGCAGACAAGTATTTCTGTACAGGGAGATAAGACCACATGCAGTCCATGTGTTTTATCTGGTGAAGTGGGAAGGGAGAATTTGGTTCTGGCAATG
The DNA here is from genome assembly GCA_013400335.1 of Eurystomus gularis. NCBI lineage: Eukaryota > Metazoa > Chordata > Aves > Coraciiformes > Coraciidae > Eurystomus > Eurystomus gularis. Next base: position 5,918 of record VZZY01021262.1, on the reverse strand, counting down.
CCAGATGGGTTACATAAACAGAAAGAAATGAGTAAAACTTTAGTGTAGTGAATCTAGCACACTCCATTATTCTCTAATTGGAAAGACCACTTATTACCTGTAGAAGCCTTTAAAAAATTCTCCATTTATAATCAGGAGTCATTTAGTTAATATTATGTCAACCAGACAATAATTTCAGCCAAACTTGATCTACATTACTTCTGCATTGTTCATTCTTTCCTGAATTATATTTTCTACTAGGACTTAAAGACTAATGCTAATGATGTGAATTGATGTGAAACTTATGAGAGTCCTAACTGCTTGATGCGTTTTATGTTGCCCACTAGAAAACTTGTATTTCTCTCCATTTAATCAGGCATATAACATATCCAAAAGCATTGATTCAGAAGAACATTGCTGCAGTTTTCATGCATCCTTCCTTTTTTTTCATCCTTTTCTCTTTTGGTGTTTACTGTGCAGTATTCTCTACTCTTTTTTATCCTTCTCTTTAATTTTAATTCCTGTAATGTTTGCTCGGGTTCTTGCCCTCAGAATACCTAGTCTGTATTACCTGCATAAGGTGTTTGTCTCAAAATCAGTTCAGAGTCCCCAATCACTCTGTTCTTTCATCGACTCCTTCTTTGACTCTGCTGTGTGCAAGTCATATAAAACTTCTAATCCTTTCCTCCTCCAACCCTTGTCTTGTCATTTTTTTTAAAGTGTGTTTGGGTTTCAGGCTATGATAAGGCTAACATCTAATCTTACCCCAAATCTTTCATAATAAATTGGAACTTGGAGAAATACTTTCAATAGTACATTCATCTGCTTTGATGATGTCCCCATGTAGCTGCTGGAAGTGAAGCTCTGCTTTCCTCCTTGGAGTGCCATATTGGTCTTCTGCACACCTTTGCCTGGCTCTCCTCCCTTCTCACACCTCATTCTTCTCATGCTCTACTGTTCTACTCTCCTTTTTGCATCTCTTCAGTACTACCCTTACTAGCAGGGTCTCGGATTGTCTTTGTGGTTTAGTCACCTCCACCTTTGTCTTCCTTTCCCCTTTATCTTCTTCTCTCCCCCTTAGTCTTGTAGCCTCAAAGCATTTTACTGATCTCTTTTATCTCTCAATTTTTACATACTTCTTAGCTCACATTTCTCTTTGGTTCCCTGAATAGCCTTCCCCTCTGCTGTGCACTCATTTATTGCCCAGGACCCTTCTCTTAGCAGATCTCTGACAAATGTTGTGGATATGCAGATGTTTTCCTGAACTGTAATGTGCATCTTCTCCCCATACATTGTGACAGTACAGCAGGTGTTCTCAACTCTGGTTTCAGTTAGATGTTTTAGTCTGGGGTTGTCTTATTTATTTATTTATGGCAAATAACTGCTGTAGTTCACTGTGAGTATTTCTAAACCTATTTGCTTATTTGCTTGTGTTAAGCTGGGAAAAAACAACTACAGAATATTGCTGCTCTTGGTATAGGGTTGCCTTGCTTTTTCAGTGCTTCCCAGAATTCTGGATTCCAGGTGCTGTGGGGATTATTTGAAGTATGTACACCCGTATACCTACAGACCTGGCATTAAATGATGAGTTCTGAAAATCCCATTTAAACTCAAGACCAAAATATACTTTGAAGTCCAATAATAAATTTTGCTAATTTTGGTAGAGTGTTATAATATTTTTTTTTTTCACTTTGAAAAGGTTCACATTTGCCAAATGAGTGCTGACTAAAAGAAACTAATTTCTGCTCAAAGGCAATTAAAAAGTTATCTCAGCTGAAGTAAGTAAGATTAATTTTTTGTAAGGTGTACATGTCAAAGGTCACTTAGCAGTGTGAAAATATGCAGTACTTCTTACATGTAGGCCACTGAATAGATTGAATTTGTACTCCCTGGAGTTTTGGAGGAAAATGTCCAGTGAAAACACATAGAAAAATATCAAATGACAATATCATCCACCAGATGTCCCTGTACTCATAGATGGTAATGAACTGTATTCATTCAACTGTCTAATTGTTTTTATTAAAGGCAATTTACACACAGTGTATGTATTTCCCAAATCTCTATTAACCACAGTGTAATAAGATAATGAATAAATGGCAATTGCATTAACAGTATTTGATAACTGTAGTTATGAAAATAAATTACAGGGATTCACTGTTAAGTTTCTACTTCCTATCTCAGCTTTATGCTGTTTCCTTCTCCTGGGAAACAGTCTATCTCTATCATGCTTTGCATGGTAGAAGTGATAAATATTGATCTCTTGTATTTGTAATGTATACAGATTTATATATGTAAATATAAGTTGCTATATAAATATTACAAATCAATATTTTCTCATTCACCTGTCTATCTGTAAAAGACTTTATGTTACTGGAACTGACAGAACCAGCAAGTTGAAGGAATGTGGCTTTTGTGGAGATTTCTTTTAACTTTGGTAGCTATTGGTACAGTCTCTAGTCATGGTACCTGCACTCATCCAGCATATTTCATTTCTGTCAACTGCTCCCTTACCTTTGCCATGCAGCACGCTATAGGCAAAAGCTCAGCTATCAGCCGTCAATGCATGTTCATGGGCTACGGCAGGATGACGAAGTATCTCTTCTTGAGTGGGGACTTAGGCTAGTCCCCTCAAAACTGTAAATAATCATATACCTGAGCATACCCACAGTGGGAACTGGGCAGGTCTGCCAACACATGTGCCTTGTATCATGACCAATTTAAAGACACAACCTGACTTTTTAGCGGTGTCATGGCACAAGGAGAACACCTTGTCCTCTTTTTCCCTGGGATGACTAAGCTGCCAGAATTGCATCTGAATTCCTGCTGGAAGCAAAGCCCTGGCATGACTGAGAGATCCCATCTGAGGTGTTCACTATGGCAGGTCTATATTGGTAGCTACCCTTGGAGAGAGAGAAGGAAAACAGCAGGCCACTTGGTCACAGGACCCATGTCCAAGCCTTCATTTTGTTTTCTGTGTCAGGGCCACCATGGCATAGCCTAGATTGGCAATGTGCAGTCCTGGCAAGCTCTACAGACCTACTGCACATGACCAAGGCCCAGGTAACCCCAGGGTCTGCCTAGCCTCTTACCCCATCTCTGCAGAGGGGCCAGCAATGCTGACACCATGCATGCTTAGGTACAGATATCCATAGGTGGGGAGCAGCACTTTGGCTTAGGGTGTCCTCCTCTAGGTTTCAAAGGAGGTTTCATCTCTGGTGAAAGGCCATGTGCCTAGTGCTGCCCTGGGTCATTTTTTCCTCTTCTTTTTGCTACAAGGAGCTGGTGGGTGATGACAGGAGAGGCTTCTTGGATAGGACTGTGTGGGAAGGGTGCAAGATGTTTTTATTAGCAGGGCCTGTAACAGACACTCATCAGACCCAAGCACCCTCTATATTGTTAGCATACTTAAGCTCATCTAAGGTGTCTTGGGAGCTGTCATATAGACCTTGCTTGGGGCCTGAGGTATTCTTGCAAGAATCCAACCAAATGAGCATGAAGAAACTACAGGTTTACAAAGCTTAATCTTGTGTACCTGCCAAACAATACATGTGTGGAAATCCCATCTTGAATAGGAGCCATCTATTTATTCTCAAGAGTAGTCCCGTTTTATGCAATTATGCTAGTTCTCAATGCATTTCCACAAGAATCCATCCTGTATTTAATCCTGATAAATTAATTTAAAAGTGTGGACAGAATTATAATTTTATAATTGTAATTGTGACTCTCCAGATGTTTCTATGTTTGACAATGTATTATTGGATTAGAGGGTTTGATTTTAGTAATGGTTTTATAACCAATCTGTTGCTTTTTAATCACAGTTAAATGTTTTGCAAGATGCATAGCCTTGAAGATTTCTGTTTAATGTGTATGAATTTATTTGTGGGCATTTCTATGGCCTTCTGCCATTTTTAAAGATTAAATGGTACCTACAAAATTTTTATTAAACCCAGGTAAATGTTTACTGCCCATATTTAGTGCCTTCTGATAATTATGATAGAGCAAATAATACGGTTTCCATTGTTTTTCACCGTGCTTGTCTTTTAGTGTATGCATGTGACTTTTCTGATGGGTGAGCAGTTATATAAGTTACCATTCTAGATACACAGATCGATTCATCAGTAGGAATTCTGTCTTATAAGATGACTGCCTTCTGGTGTCTAAGCACTGTATGCTTAATTAAGTACGTGGAAATCAGTGGGAGCCAAAGGAGGCAAGAAGGGAGTCGGAAAGAACAAATTTCTTAACTAATTTGGGGAAAATAAGCCACTTCTGAAAGCAATATCCTTACCTTGGTGGATAAACTAAGAGTTTGACTTTCCTAAATTAAGGTATCAACTAACCCTTTATAACTATTACATAAAAATATATCTTTTTATCATGGGTTAACCTCAGCTGGCAACTAAACACCACACAGCCGCTCGCCCACTGCTTCCCCCACTCCTCGTGCTGTGGGAAGAGAATTGGGAGGAAAAGAAAGGTGAAAAACTCTGTGGGTTGAGATAAAGATAGTTTAATAGAACAACTCAAAGAGAATAAACAATAGTAATCATGATAAAAGTAATCAAATAATATATAAAGCAACTGCTATAAAGTGCAAGGCTCTACCCAGTACTTGAGATGTACCATCCCTGCTTCGGCCACACACTGAAGCCACTCACTGAAAACAGATGCCCATTCTCCAGGCCAGCCCTCCCTTTATATAACTGGCATGATGTCACATGGTATCAAATATCCCATTGGCTGGTTCAGTTGTCTATCCTGGCTGTGGCCTCTCCCAGCATATTGTGAACGTTAACCCTATCCAGGCTGAACCCAGGATACTTATATTTATGTATATTTATGTGTTTCCAAATGACATATTGTGTGGAATGTTAAGCGTATTCTTTTGACTTTTTGGTTGCAAAGTATTCTGTTTCCACAAGGCATTATTGTCTCTAAGAAGAGCTAGCAAACAAAATAATAACAAAAAAATATTTACTGCTGTAACCCAGACAACAAGGCAGGCAAGTTAATTCCAAGTCTGAGTATTAGAAAATGCTATGCAGATTTTCAAATCCATAGACCAATAAGAAAGTAACTTATTTTTTACTATCTTTTTTTCTCCTACATACATTTATTTTTATGAAGCTATTTTCAGTCTGTGATATACCATGATAATAACATAAGGAAGTTTTCTGGAAGAAGGTTTAGTGGAAGTAAAAGGTTTAATGTGCATTTTAGCCCAACACAGTGAACTAAATTTATTTCAGTCCACTGAGCTAACTATATAACTTAATCCTGCTATTTGCAGTTTCCTGGATTATCTCTAGCTCTTTAATCATACAAACTACCATGTTTATTAAACTACGAATGTGTTTGTGAAAGGCATTGGCTGAAAAAGAAACAGAGACAACAAAATTTCTTGCACAATTTTCTTAATTTGAGTGAAGGAATGTACATAACCTACTGTAAGGGCAGTAATAAGTCTGACTGTGTAAGTACTTGTAATTTTTAGATAGATTTTGTGCTTAAACATAGAAGGAATGATATAAAATAGGCAAAGTTATAATAACCAAGTTGTTGCTAATGCTGCAATAAAAGGGCTCCTGTCAGTAGTTACTTGAAAATGTTTATTATATCTTTCGATTTTAATGAGTTAAATTTCAGGTTATAGACCAACCCTAATGGTGACTGGGGTTTGGAGGCTGAGGTGCCCAGCAGCATGGGTGTCCAGCTGCAGAGGTGTGGAGGGAACAATGTTGGTGCAGTGCCGTGCTGCCCTTGGCATGGTCTTTGCAGCACCAGTGTCCCTGGAGCTGTAGGCTTCGTAGTTCTCTGAACTCTAACCCTAACTGTAATGGGATTTGGAGGCTGGGGTTGTTTTCCCCAGCACTAATCTAGCATTGATTAGTTCTACAATGATGGTATCTAGTTAGATATAAGCACTGATAAGATCCCTT
>VZZY01021259.1:0-14489 GCA_013400335.1 Eurystomus gularis | reverse complement strand
CCTAGACCCTGGAGGTAAGAGAGTCTCGAGGAAGGAATACTTTTCCCTGGTCAATGAGGACTGAGTTTGAGATCATCTGAGTAAACTAAACCCGCACAAGTACATAGGCCATGATGGGACCCACTTACAAGTGCTAAGAGACGTCCATTCCTAAAAGGTGATGAAACAGCTCATTCCTGGAGGTCATCTCCAAGCATATGGAGCNTGGAGGTAATCTCCAAGCATATGGAGCAAAAGAAGGTTATGAGGAGTAGTCAGCATGCATTCACCAAGGGGAAATCATGCATGACCAATGTCAGATTCTTCTATGATGATGTGAGTACCTGGGTAGATGAACAGAGAGCAGTGGATATTGTCTACCTGGACTTCAGCAAGGCTTTTGACACGATCTCCCTTAACATTCTCATAGGTAAGATTAGGAAGTGTGGGTCCAGTCTTATCCAATATCTTCATCAATGACCTGGATGAAGGGATGGAGTCTACTCTTAGCATGTTTGCAGATGACATGAAACTGGGAGGAGTGTCTGACGCCAGAAGGCTGTGCAGCCATTCAGTGAGATCTGGATAGGCTGGAGAGTTGGACAGAGAGAAAATTCATGAAGTTCAACAAGGACAAGCATAGAGTGCTGCACCTGGGGAGGAATAACCCCATGCACTGGTACAGGTCAGGGGCTGACCTGCTGGAAAGCAGCTTCACAGAGAAGGGCCTTGGAGTCCTGGTGGACAACAGGATGACCACGAGCCAACAATGTGCCCTCGTAGCCAAGAAGGCCAGTGGTATCCTGGATTGCATATGGAAGAATGTGACCCAGCAGGTCAAGGAAGGTTCTTCTCCGCCTCTACTCTGCCCTATGAGGTCGTCTGGAGTATTGTGTCCAGTTCTTTTCTCCCCAGTAAATAGAGACAGGGAACTACTGGGGACAGTCCAATGGAGGGGTAAGAGGATGATTAAGGGACTGGAACATCTCTCTTATGAGGAGAGGCTGAGTGCCCTGGGGATGTTTAGCCTGGAGAAGAGAAGGCTGAGAGGGGATATGATCTATGCTTATAAATATCTGAAGGGTGGGTGTCAATAAGATGGGGACAGTCTCTTTTCAATGGTGTCCAGTGATGGGACAAGGGGCCATGAACAAAAAACAGAACACAAGAAGTTCCGTCTAAAGATGAGGAAAAACTTCTTTCCTGTGAGGGTGATGGAGCACTGGAACAGGCTGCCCAGAGAGGTTGTAGAGTCTCCTTCTCTGGAGACTTTTGAAACCTGTCTGGACAAATTCCTGTGTAATCTGCCCTAAGTAAACCTACTTTGACAGGGGCTTGGACTAGATGATTTGCAGAGACCTCTTCTAAACTCTACAATTCTGTGATTCTGTGATTCATAAGCACTGAAAATTATCAAAATCTGATATTCAAACTGAGAGATTCTTCCCAGAGTATACTAATCATACATGTTTTGTACCTATTATTTTATGCTTATTCCAGGGAAAATTAGCTAATATCTAAAACAGTTTGAATCTCTGCCAATACAAAATAGGCCCAGCATATACTCTTATTAGTATTCAGTGTTTAGTTTCCAAATTTTAAATTAGTCAATATTCCTGCTCTGCTTGTTTGGCCAACTCTTTTTTGCTTTCCTGACATCTTTCTATAGATTTTGTAAAACTTTTCATTTTCTCTTTTGTAGTATGAATGGTATTGTTGAAAATTCATAATATTAACCATTTTCTTTACTAAAACTCCTGTCAGTTCTTACAATGTGTTTGAGATTCTGAGATATGTTGATATTTGAATTTTAAAATATTATTTTACATTAGATATGGATAATGTCTTATTTTTCTTCCAGAAATTACTCCTAAACTATATCACATTTTAGAGTACATGACAGAGGATTAAAGGTGCAGATAAAGAGAATTTTCTAGTGTTTAACTGCTTAGTAGGAGATTGATCAACACAATGGAAAAGTAACATTTTAAATTTTGTGGTTGATTTTCCTTTTTTTTTAATGTATACTCAGATCACCGTCAGTTAAGCTGAGTAGAGAAAGACCTTTGGATTGATAGGAGTGACGTTATACTATGCCAGACATTGCACAAACTCAGATTAAAAGACAGTCCTTGCTCCAAAAATTTCCATTCCAAACCTTTTTTTTTCAGAAGTTTTTCATTATCAACTTTAAGTACAGTGTGAGGACATAAACACACTGTTGTATGCTACCATGAAATATTTTATGGCACTCGTAAGTGCATCAGACATTGCTTCACTCCATAGAAGGCATATAGAATACTACCCTGAAGCTGTGTAGTCTTAGTGACTTATTAGGCAAGTAATGCTGCAGCAATGGCTTTGACAGTAAAGAAGTAAGACATTTGATTCATGCAATACTTATATTAAAAGAAAACTAAACCTTAAGATATGTCTATGGACAGTAATGTAGTTGCTTTTTTTTTAACAAGGATATTCTAGGATCAGTAATATTCTACAGTGCAGCAGAGAGTTGATGTTTAGAGTCTGAAATTTGTAAACAGATTAAGCAATAAGTAGAAAAAGCACAAGACTTTGGAGAGAAAGGCATGAAAGAAAGGTTTTTAACAGAATATCTAAGGATTTTTGGCAGACATCCAAAGAGATGTGTTTGTTGATGAATACATATAAATCTGGCATGGCTGCAGTATTAAATATGCTCACCTGTTATGCTTGGTTCTCAAAGAAAGAGAAGGAACAAGGCCTGAAGAAAAGGACAAGATTTTTGTAATGATTTGCAGACAAATGGTAGAAACTGAGATCAGTATAAAACAGACCGAGGAGGCAAACGTGGTTTATGAAGTAAGAAGAATAATGATTCGGATATTAGAAGAATTATATTTGTTCCTCTTTCGTCTAAAGCAGCAGATGCCAGCTGCTGGAAGTTGAATATTAAACCTGGTGTCCCTGTGGTATGATTCAGTACAAAGGAACCTCAACTGTAATATCATGAAACAACGTTCTTAAGAATGTGAACATTCTTACGTTTCCTCTTCAATACTTTGCTAGGCTTTTACTACAGCTAGAGGCAGACTACTGGGCCCCAGCTGGGTCAGGCTTTGTTTAATTTTTAGAAAAACTAAATCAGAATGCATATGGCTTTTCTTCCCCTGAAAGAAATTTTCCTTCCACGAGGAATTCTGTCACTTACAGTTTTTCTTGCAAACTGAAATGTTTTCAAAACTCTGAATTTTCTTCCAGAATGGAAATTCAACATCTTAAAGCCTATTTTTTAACTTTACAATATACACAACTTAACTGGCTAATGAAGACATTTTTAAAATGCCATCAGTAATAAATGACTGCTGTTTTCACATCTTCTTTAATAAGACCAGTTACCTTAGAGATAGAATACCTCTTCACTTCTAGTAGAAAGATTACCATACAGAGCAAAAGGGAAATATTAACTTAATTAGCTGTTCAGGGATATCTGTGACACAAGCAAATATTGTATGTTCTGACAACAGAAGTTGAAGTATCATCATGAGTTTTTCATAAGTAACTCTCTTTTTGAATTAATATATTATTTTCAAGCTAAGAATTTAATAAAACAGAAGCTACTTATTTTATACATATTTATATATGCGTATATACCCGGTGTGTGTGTGTAATGGGTCTTTCTTCCTATGGGTAGTTATCTGTCCTGGATTAGATATATGTGCACATATGCAGATGTTATTCATGTATATTCAGAGTCCATTTTCCATGCTCTGATGAGCAACAAGAGCCAGCTTCAATTTCAAAGCGCCATAATTAAACATTGGCCTGAGTTCTATCCCAAAATCTGGGAAAACTAGACCAAATTGATTGCTCAATGACCTTTGCTGCCTCTTCATAAACAGTGAATCAAGAGGCAGAAATATAGGATGTTATAGTATCTGTTTTCACAAATGACATGAATTTAGTATCTTTCTTCTTTTGTAGTGAGGAAACTGTTGAGTAGCTGGAATGTGTCTTCCTCTTGCAGCAATGCTTGACTCCCTGCCTGCCAGTGGCAATCCTGGGCACCTCCTGCCTCCTCTGTCCTCTTGCAGTAGTCAGGCTTCAGCCATTCTCCTGTTGACCTCCCCATTCCTTCCTGCTGCTTGGAAGCAGGGCACTTTGCAGTGACTTGTTTGCTTCTTAAAGATTATCACAGAATACTGAACCCCACGCAGTCTGCTCTCTGCAGAATTCACAAGTGGCATTTTCTTTACCTAGAACTTGAGTGTCCTAAATCTGCAGGCTGACTCATTAGGATGAAAGCTTGCCCCAAAGTTTATTTCACTCATATCCCTTTCTTTGCACCAAATGTGAACAGTTTTGGGTTTCCTTCTACAGTTTTCCAGGGTGATCTTCTGTTATCTCTTAGTTCTTAGGCCACCTGGCTCACGTATACTCATCTTTGCATTGCTGGTATGAGGAAATTAAACATTTGGAAGAGTAAAACCTAAAAGTCTGGCATGCTATGATGGAAAATCATTGGGTATTCTGTTTTAGAAACGTTTTTCTTTTCAGTTTGCCTCTGTGGCCATCTATCTAAATTCATATGCCCACCTCTTCTAGTGATTTTAGAGTGCTTTTAACATCTGCTAGCATATACGATGATCCCCAATGTTAGGGAATTACTGAATCTCACAGCCTAACATGAGAGGCAATTACTGACATTCTCATAGCCTGAATCTTGTAACCTGAGGCTGCTGCAATTCTTTGCCCTAGGTCCAAGCAGTAGCAAAGCCAAGCAAGGATTCATAATAGGCAGATATTAAAACACAATTATGTACCACGTATAAATATATATACACATCTAGACACACAAGTCAGACGTATAGATGTGTCACAGATAGATACACTCAACACCCACAATAGCTCAAATGGCACCAATTGCCTCATCCTATTACCCTCAATGGCTGATTGTCCCCCAGAGGGACCTGGACAGGTTGTATTGATGTGCTGAAGGCAATCATATGGGCTTCAACAAGGCCGAGTGCTGAGTCCTGCAATTGGGCCACAACAACCCCATGCAATGCTACAGGAAAGTTGCTCAGTGGAAAGGGACCTGGGGCTGTTGACTGACAGTTGGCTGAACATGAGCCAGCAGTGTGCGTAGGTGGCCAAGAAGGCCAATAGCATCCTGGCTAATATCAGGAATAGTGTAGCCAACAGGACTAGAGAAGTGATTGTCCCACTGTGCTTGGCACTAGTGAGACTGTACCTTGAGTACTGTGTACTGTGTTCAGTTTTGGGCACTGCAGTATAAGAAAGACATTGAGGTGCTGGAGCATGTCCAGAGAAGAGCAACAAAGCTGGTGAAGGGTCTTGAGAATAAGTCTTATGAGGAGAGGCTGAGGGACTTGGGGTTGTTTAGTCTGAAGAAAAGGAGGTTGAGGGGAGACCTTATAGCTCTCTACAACTACCTGAAAGGAGGTTGCAGGGAGGTGGGTGTTGGTGTCTTCTCACAAGTCACAACTGGTAGGACAAGAGGAAATGCATCAAGTTATGTCAGAGGAGGTTTAGGCTAGACATTAGGAAAAACTTCTACACTAAAAGGGTTGTCAAGGACTGGAACAGGCTGCCCAGGGAAGTGGTTGAATTGCCATCCCTGGATGTATTTAAAAGCCACCTAGATAGGGTGTTCAAGGATATGGTGTAGAAGTGGGCCTGGTGGAGATAGATAATGGTTGGACTTTTCCAACTATAGCAATTCTGTGATTCTGTGGTGTATTGGTTTAGTAAGAGGGTGGCTGAGCCACGTGGCTCCCTGTCCCCTCCCTCTGTCGCGGGTCGAGGACAAAGAAAAAAAAGGTTTAAAAGTGCCTTTTTGAGTTGAGATAAGGAAGGTTTAATATATACATATTTATATAAGAAAACAACATATAAAAACAAAGAAACCCAGCAGTAACAGTGATAAAGGAACAATACAAAAAGATTGATAACAGAGAATAGTGAGGGAGCAAGCTCACCCAGATACAGGGAAAGGCGAATTGCCCGGGAACTGCCCCCCCACCGGAACTGGCCCCGGGGCATGACGTCAGCATGGTGTAGAATTACCTGCTTCACTAAAATTAACCCTGTCCTGGCCAAACCAGGACATGTGGTTATTGTGGGAAAGACATGTACATGTGCATACATAATGTGGGTCCCTTCTGCAGCTGGGCTCAGACACTCAGACTGGCCACTGGCTGGCCCTGGTTCTGAATCTTCCTAGTTGCTGGCACCTGGACATATGAGACACTGAGGCCATGGCCCTCCTTCAGCTGCTGGTACAGAACCCTCACACTGCTTGCACACCTACACTCACTCCAGTTGCTGCCATGACTGAGACTGCTGTAAACATACGTGAGTTAGAAATGGCATTTAATAAAGAAGGCAGGGAAGAGTGCATTGACTGCATGGTATGGCCAGATGTGTACTGACCAGCCATCTGTTTACATGTGACCAGCTCCCTTTATCCTTCTTATTCCCCTATTTTCCTATGCTTTTCCTTCCCCAAACCACCTTGATCCCTCAATTTTTCCACCTTTTGTTCCTCCCCTAAACATCCTATAATGTCCTGTGCAATCCTAAAAAGCTCTTCCCATGCATCCCATAATGTACCCTGTACTCCTGGGCAGTTGGAAGGGTGATCTTCAGAGTCACTGGACTGTCTTATGGTGGGTGTCCCACCTTGACACGGGGGCTGAGACTCTCCTGGGGCAACCGTGGGAAAACCCAGAGTTAATTTCTCAGTTCAGTTCTCAATGTGCCTCTCAATTCCTTTGTATATGTGTGTGAGCCTATAATCATATAACCTAACACCTACATCTGCTTTTCTGCTGATACCTTAAATCTTTTGATTGGAAAATAATCAGACAGCCAAAATAGAAGGAGATGTTCCAAGTGGTCTTATTTCTGGCTGTTAGCTTTACATCAGCAAGGCAGGTGAAGGGTGCTGAGAAGGAGACTAGAACCACATGTCAAAAGAAAAGTATAGGAAGTTAAAGAGAAAATAGAAGTTAACTATTATGTTTGGATAAATAAGCACTACTTTTTAATGGCAAATTTTGTCAGTGTTCATTATAAAGGAAAAAGTTCCACGAGCAACATTTGAAGGCACACTAAAACCAATGCTGAGTCTGATGTACTTAGAGAGTGTCAGTGGTTTAGTGGAATTAATCAGATGATGAAATATTCACTACTGGGCCTAGGAATGTCAGTCTGGTGGTTAAAGTTGAGTTCTGAATAAGTAGCTAAGGAAGACTAATTTGCAGTTGTATGATTAATCCTATTATGACAATCCACTGCTGCCATTCTATTAGTTATCTCTTAGAGAACAATTTCACAAAATCTATTATAAGCTTTCAAACTTGGAAAATATTTCTAATACTGCTTTGGAGAAATTCTGTGGCAACTTAAGTTGATTGTTTTGTGGCCAAAGATGGCAAAAAATGTGTTATAGCTACAGTTAACAGACTACATTCAGATACACAAATATTTCAGAAATGGCCTTTAACTTTCAATAACAAATAAAAAGAAGCTAGGGCATTTGCCCATGACTCCAGGTAACGGCACTGTCCTTAAGCATTACTAACTATGCCAGCTGCCTTCAACACCCTGCTCTTGGGGAACAATGACACTTCCATTCTGCCCGTTCCTTGCTGCTGTGTTCCGGAAGTCAGCCATTGCAGTTCTTTAATCTGCTGTATGGTAAGGGGTATCAAGAGCTTGAAAGAGCGTGAGAGAACACTTAGAATTTTCTTATCTTTGATGGCAATCTGAATTTCTGCTTCTCATTTGTTTTTTAATCTGCTGTGACTTCTCCATTTCACACTGCTCAGAACTTCAGAGAGAATGGCTATTTGTCATTTAAACACATCTGTTTTTTCCTCTTGCATGTTGGTAATTTATTTTCACTGTCAGAGTAGTGCCTGGACTGCTGCACATGAGTGTAGGGTTTTTTTCAGATGTAAAAATAAAGAAATAGTTTGCTATGTCTGTAAGGCATTCTGGGCATTTGCTTTTGTTGGTGAATTGTTTAGATGGGTTCTGACATGATTCAGACATGGTATGTAATCTTTTGTTCCAGCTGAAGAAATATATATATGCATTGAGTTACATATATGCATACATATCCATTTAACTCAGGAGATATTAAAATCCTTTTACAATGAAAGCTGAAAAAAAAAGTCCAAGTAAATTTGGTTATTAATTTCACATCCATATCTGATAAAAGCAAATACAGAGTTTGATTCCTTAGTATTTTCACTTGTCAGACACTTATTAAGCTGAGAAAAGTATAAAGTCAAAGCTGGTTTGGAGCATGATCTGAACAACTGATTTTTATTTTTCACTGAAAGTCATTGCTTTTTGCTTGAAGCTGTAAGTGATCAAGTTGCAAACATGTAATATCAGATGTAAAATTCAAGAACAATATTGTTTATATTCTTGTCCATGTTAGTGAAATGGTAAAACCCCTTTCATTTTGACAAAACCTTCTATTCCCACTTGATTTACTATCACATCACAATAAACCTTGCTTCGTTTCATCATTACCATGAAAGGTAGCCTTTTGTTTCTTTCATATCACAGGAGTAATACATAAGGGAAATTTTTATAGGTCAGAATAGATGTTTTCTTCTAGATACAACCTGAGATGTCACCTGGATAGGACAGGCATCCTGTGTTTTACGTTCTGTCAACACACAGTATCTTCAAAATACTCTATGAAACAGACGTTGGAAAGACTGTATACATCCAACTTTGAATGAAAGCTACTGGCCTATTATATTGCTATTTCTACTGAATACTAACATGTTTGAAATTAAACAGACCTCTATAATATTGCCTTTGAGAAGTGATATCAAAGAAGCCTTTTGATGTAACTGCTTTAATACTTATATCACCTCTACTAATGACTATGCAAATGTATTCCACAACAACAAGAATAACAGCCCTAGCTTTAGTAAGAACAAATATTCTTTCCAGCTTTATTTTTTCTATGTCTGTAAATCCAAGTGTTCATATTATATCAACATACAAAAAGTCTGGACTTCAGATTTTGTGCTAGTATAAATACAGGTGTGAAATAATCCTTTGGTTTTACTGGAGTTGCATCACTTACAGAGAGAGATTTTCACTTACAATTTAATTTAAAAAGAATATCAGCTTCAGTGTTGTAGTAAGCCTTCTCGCAACGAATCAAATAGAACCTGTCTCTATTTCCACAGTTCAGTGACAAGTATACTTGCTCTCTGTAATATTTTATAATATCTAACTTAAGCCACCTAACTTAATGCCCATTCTCTGGGAAATTCTAACAGTTGATTTGCCTTAATCCTTTTTAAAAAATAATTTTGGTGAAGAAGAACAAGGAATAAACTATCTTGTATTCAGATATTTTGTATAACATATAGTTATTTGGTTGGATGAAGTTAAACACCACTTGGTTTGTATAATTCTGATCTAATGTTGCTGTTGTGTTGTTTTTTTTTCCTCCAATACTTGGTTCAGGGCAATCGCAAGTACAAACACAAACTGGGCAATAAGTGGATTGAGAACAGCCCTGAGGGGAAAGACTTGGGGTTGCTGGTTGATGAAAAGCTGGACACGAGCCAGCAATGCGTGAGTGCAGCCCAGGAGGCCAACCATATCCTGGGCTACATCAAAAGAAGTGTGGCCACAAGGCTGAGGGAAGTGATCCTGCTCTCTACTCCACTCTCGTGAGATCCCACCTGGAGTACTGCATCCAGCTCTGAAGCCCTGAGCACAAGAAGGACGTGGACCTATTTGAGCAGGTCCAGAGGGCCACAGAGATGATCAGAGGGCTGGAACACCTGCTCTGCAAGGACAGGCTGAGAGAGTTGGGTCTGATCAGCTTGGAGAAGAGGAGGCTCCAGGGAGACCTCATTGCATCCTTCCAGTATCTGAAGGGGGCCTACAAGAAAGCTGGGGAGGGACATTTCACAAAGACTTGTAGTAATAGGATGAGGGGTAATGGTTTGAAACTTTTGCCCAAAGTATAATTACAGATATTTGTTTTCTCTATACAAATCTTCTTTAGGACTTGAAAATCCTGTTTATCTTTTTAAAACTCTATTAACTTTATTTACCTAGGTCAAAGTTAATGATTCTTAAAAAAAGTATCAAAATGGCAATTTTGAGAAAAACTGATAATAATAGGCTCTAAACTCCTCGTCTTATGTATTTTATTGATATCTATACAAACATGGTAGTTTATTTACGATTTGATGGAAAAAAAAAACCCAACACCAAAACTAAGCTATTTCTGATATACTCCTGTAGTCAGAAGTCAGAGAAAGATTATAGAAACAGTGTGTATGATGAGAACAATGTTTTGAATGATGATATACATTCTTGGAGGAGGAATTGCTGTCTCTCAAAAAATATCTTTATGACTGCTTTGAACACAGAGGCTAATGCTGAAGGAATCTAAAAAAACCACACACTACTCTCTGGCATGAATTTATTTTCAAAGAGGAAGAGTAGGAATTACTAAGAATAGAAAGATCTATCCTCTTCAATTATGAGGACTAAACATCCTCATGTATTGTGGAACATTTATGAAATGTAGTGTGGTCAGGTTATGGTAGCCTAGCTGTGCAGCTTTATACTTTCCCTTTTTTTCTCATTCTTTTTCCCAGACCTGAAGCTTTTAAAGATTACAAGAATTGCTTTGGGACATTGCATAGAAAGATTGCAGTACTGCTGCCTGTATCAGTCCTGTGCTGATTATTTGACAACTTCTTGCCACGGGCAGATGTAATCATAAATCAGTAGAACAGAAAAAAAGAAAATTTATGTTATGAATTTTGACATTATACCAGGCAGTAATGCAAAACAATGTACAAATTTATACTATTTTTAAAGAGAAATGAGTTCTGTCTCTAGGGTTGTTATTTTTGTTAGGGTTTGTTTTGTTTGTTTTTCTGTGTTAGTGGTATAGCAAAACCATCACCAGCATCACCCTCTACCTCACTCCCACACTAAGATGTGACTTACCAATTGTGTTAACTAAAGAATGAAGGGATAGTCAAAAAAAAGAGTGATGGTGTAGGAAGCCATGTTGCCACATATTCAGAGAAGGTTAGCTATCGGCTATGAGAGACCCGAGTACTCAAGCTAACGTGATCTAAACCAGTCCCTGAAAGAGTTTCTGTCCCTATGAATTATGCCACCTGACCTAAGCAACAACATTAACTGAATGGTTTTTCTGATGGAGAAAGGGGAACTATTGTTCACAGGTAGGAAAGGTGTTGAGGGCAAGGAGGGAAAATGGGAGAGGCATGTTACTTCAGTAACTTCTCTTTAACATCTATGGGTGGAACTTTACGTGCTTATCAAGGACAGGAAGACAAATCAAGAACTTTGAAGGACAGGGAGAACTCATTAAAACTTATACAATACAGTTTGAACTTCCCTTAGCTTGTTCTTTCATGTTATGTATACATCTTAGACATGAGAAGGTTAGGGGCGAAAGAATGGGCTTTATGGATAGCTAAAAGCTGCAAGTCAGTAACAGAAATACGGTAAATTAGTGTTGCTCAGCTGAGGAAAGAGACATGGGAGGCTCAGAAATAATAGAGGTAGATTAGTGTCGCGATCCGCCCACAAGGGATTACAGGTCCGCCCACAAGGGGTCATGGGTCTGCCCACAAGGGGTCACGGATCCGCCTTCAAGGGATGTGGTCCCACCCACCAGGGCCCCAGACCACTCCCCAAATGCAATCAAGGGCGAGGCACTTCTTTCCAAATCCACAACCAATTGTAGGAATCAGACACACCCCCTTATGAAAATATATGTTTATTTATACTAAGCCAAAATCTATTCTATGAAGCACTCTTCTATCTTACAATCTATGTCTTATCCAAATATTGCAATACCGTTATCACAGTCTATGGAGTCTATATCTTAGTCTATATCTTAATAATTTAATCAAAAAGATCTCTCACCATTTGATAACCACTCAGTCAGTCTACCCAGGAAAGGAATAGGAAAACCAAGAGTTTGAGGGGTAGAAATAAGGGTCTTATTAGAGAGAAAGATCCCTATCACTATATGGATATGTTATGAGTGTATGTAAATGCAGAAGAAGTCTCAGAGTCGTTCTCTTCTTTGCCTGGAATCAAGTCAATCTGGTCAGTCTGAATTTTAACAGCTTGTGCCTTTATAATTCAGCTCTGGCAACTCTGGCTGATGTTTCTCGGGGGGGGGGGGGGGCTCCCTGGCAGCCTTCCCTTTCTTTTCCCCCCTCCTGTTGTCTCCTTGAGGCAGTTTATAGAAGTTCGTTTGAAAGCAGATAACAGTCAAGGTCACCTGCCTCTTTCAGGAAAGGCAGCTGTTTCTTCTTTGAATTCAGCGAAAATTCCTGACTTGAGTAAAGTCAGGGCAGAAACGCCTCTCCCCAGGCATTTCTGGGCAAGTTTACCCCCCCCCGTACCCCCCCTGTACAAGCTTCTTGTTCTCAGCTCGTGACTATGTGTGGGGCGGGGGGAGGATGGGGTTAGAGAATTGGACTCACGGCTTGCTACGCAGGTAGGAGCAGTCCGTCAAGATTCTCCATATATATCAGATGGTGGAAGAATCGCTGCCAACTCCCGGCTATCGGCCTGGTCCTGGGCCAAGTCCCAGTGAGGAAGGGGTCTGCTCTCTCCCGGTGGTGGCGCAGACAGAAAAGAGAGAGAGGCGGGGCTCTCTTCTGCTTTTATAGTGTCCGTTATCTTCAGATTCTAGAAGAATCCAGGCACTTCCCAGACGTTCCCGGCAGTCCTAGCAGCCGCAAAGCATCTCTGGGAAAGGGAATTCACTATCTCAATGAGACATAAATCTCCATTCACCACAATTAGTGTCAGGAATGTTACTGCCAATATTAGTACCATTGGTTCATTCAACTTTGGGCTATTGAATTCTTGCCCCTTCCTAGAAGGCAGGTGAGGACAACTTCGTGCTTCTGACTGACAAAATCCTAGCACAAATGACAGGTGACATTGGTGCTGTTCTCACCCAAAAAATTGGTCTGGTTTTGTTCCTTTTTAGAGAGTTGGCTCCTAGTGTAAGGCTTTTGAGATGTAGTTCACCGTTAATGTCCAGATTAATCACTGAAATAGCTTCCTGGATGGGCTCTGTTTGCTAGGAATGAATTAGAGTCCCTTTTCCCATAGGAGCTGACACAGCCCTCACCTAATCCATGAGTGGTCCCATGCAGAAGACTATCTGTGACTGTATTATGTGAATGCAGGGGTATGTGTGACATCCTTTACAGTGCTAAGCAGAAGGTAGTTGCTCCCTCATCAGTGCATACAGGCCTGTAAGTGCAATACTCTTGCAATTCTGGTGCCACAGATTGGCTTGTTTGTAGCAGCTGAGTCTGTCTTGAGATTTCAGTATGTGACTTCTAGGATCATGAAGATTTTCTAGTTCTACCCATCTCTTGATCTGGTTTGAGCTCAGTATGGCTCAGTATGAGGTATATAGAGTATCTTTTAGAAATTCTCTAAAATACAGGATTTATCATTTTGTGTAGCTGCATAGATCAATAGTTTGGTCTCGTGATGTATGCTTCATGCTATCAACTGCTGAAGTGGAAATGAGGACAATTTTAGACTAGAGCAGGGCATAAAAACCCAGTAACTTTCTAGGTGTTTAGAGGAGTCATTGAACATATGAGCATATTCTTTTGGGCTTTGTGCTACAAACAGTTACATTGTCTTCTGTGAGCAAAGGCAGTAAAATAAGATGCTACCAATTTAAAAATGAAGATGTAAAATGTAAAGACTTGGGATTTTTTTTTTTTAACTGTAGTTGAGATAATATGCTACCTTCTTTGACAACATTATTTATCTGTCATAATTATTTTTAATCTATTAAATTTTAGTTAACCTATTAAATTTTAAGTCCACTATCTCCTCTACTCTTTGTTCCCCATAAGCTAGTTCTATGCCAGAAGAAGAAGCCTCTATGTTCTTTAAAATAAGCATTTAGTTTGGCAATGCAATAGGTGCATTAATAAATATAATCAAAACCATAAGCCAGCACTGCAAGCTTGAAATGGACAATTTAATGGGCTGAGTTTTATGCAATTTCTGATGAAGGTTGACCTCTCTGGTTAATTAGTAGTCATAGAGCAGCACTGTCTATATATAGAATAAAATTCTTTACCTAAAGCTGGCAAATAGACTGTGGTTAAACAGTTTCAGTAAGGTTTCTTCTAGAAGAATAAGGAAATCCACAATACCATAGCCATGTATGGTATTTTAATATAAATGCTGTAAGTCATGAATTCCTGGCTTATTAGATCTAATATAATTCTTCTACTTAGACTTCAACTAAACAGTTATTAGCTAAGCGAAGTGCCCTAACAGTGCTTCACATCGCAGGTATAACTTCATGCCAAAGGTATAACTAGTGAGATACGATCATAAAGGATTCAATAAAGATTTTTATTATCAATACATTTTTATTTCGATTGTTTATATATATATATACTATATATATA
>VZZY01021258.1:0-56615 GCA_013400335.1 Eurystomus gularis | reverse complement strand
AAATTTCTTTCTTCCACGAGAATCCCATCACATTTTTGGCCATGTTGCAAAATCTCTGTCTTACAGATCCTCTGAAAAACAATGTAAACTGTAGTGTTTTGATTGGTTTACAGTGTTCTCCACTGGCTACATGGATGCTCCCAGGATCTATTTTTCCTTCACATAGCTAAGGAAAAAAGAAGAGAGGTGATACTGTTGAAAACATAAGCTTGGTTATCTGAAACCAGAAAGATCCATTTTCTTTAATGAGATTTGGATCTCACCTTTGGATCTCACATGGAGCAGCTCCATGTGCAGTATTTCAGAGAAGGAAGATACTCAGTTCTGCATTTTTTAACAGTAACAATGGATGTATTAAATTAATTTGCTTCCACTTGCAGTTATTAAGGACTTTGGTCTATGAATAACATAAACACTTAAGGATATACAATTTATTAGCTAACTGTAGCATTAAATACATCAGTTTCTTATTCATTGGTGATTATTCAAAAGTAACTATCAGAACCTTCAGAAATTCAGGTGATTCATGTCCCTATTTGCTCTCTGCTTGGTCTTCCTTCCCTGTTTCCTGCCTAGCTTCACTCTTTCCTTCCTTCCCTCCTCCCTTCCTTCCTGCCTTTCCACCTTCCTGCCTTCTCTCCTTCCTTCCCCTCTCCCTCTTCACTTTGCATTGCTTAATTTTCTTCTTTTTTGTTTTGGCTGTTTTGTTTTTTGGTTTTTTTTTTCAAACTTGAATTAGATTAAAATGAGTAAAGAAGAACTCCTTGGTTGTTATTTCTTTGTGTATGTAGATAATTTTTTTTCAAGTAATAGTACATCACAGCTCTAATCTAAAGATCTAAAGGTAATCTTACCTTTACTTGGAAGGTAAATGTTCTATATAGATCATGAGTGTGTCTCATACCTAGCTGAGTATACTCGTGTCTCAATAATGATAGAACTTGCGATAAGACCAGATTACCCTTAAATTGGACTGATCCTGTTAGAAAAGAATTTTTTAAAAAATAGGTAGAAACATAATTTTAGAGCATTTTTCATCACAGTGTAATGAGAAAGAAAAAGTATTTCCACACTCCAATTGGTTTAGAGTTTTTTTTCTGTAATCCAATCATAATTTCATCTTCTGGCTCAAAATGCAATGGGCTAGATTTTTCAGTGGTGCAAACTACTGTAAAGATATTACATTTTGTTCAATTAGGATGTAAAAAATGGTTGAAGAAAAACAAACAATTAGGCAAAAGAACTAAAAATAAACCAATATTTTAGGGACCTTTGTTCATCTGCTCATATTTAATCTCTGTCAGTGTAGATTACAAGGCATACAATAATAAAGAAAATTAACAAATTGCATTTATAACCATATACTCAGTACATTTCACAATCTGTTGACTACATTTAAAAATACTTGGAAGCCACCCAAGCTCTTACAAAAATTGATATATATCTCATTAGCATTTTGAAGATGTCAGCCATTTTTATATAGGGTAATAGAAAGTAATCTTCCAAGGGAAATAGTTGGTGTACTGCTCTGTGTCAGAACAAATATGATTAACATTGTGCCAGATGCGTGTCCTCATGAACTCCCATGAGGGACTGGAGAAGTAGACCTTGTAGTCAATTACTGAAATTGGAAGTGCTCTGTACCTCAGATTTGTGTGCACCAACAGTAACTTTCACATAGGCCTATCAGAAATACTGCTTGTGCATACTTCTGTGCACAGCATTAATAAGCAGATATATGCATAACATTATCCATGCATTTTTCTTGTTTGCTGAATGTCAATTTTTCCAGGAGAAATTAACATGGTCTAGTGCTTCTAGATAATAAACATACAGCTAAAAGTCATAGAAAGCAGCACAAATATTGCTGATGTAGAGGTTTATCCCTTTTTGTTTATTAATGGTCTAGGAGAGAGATAATTAACCTGAAAAATAGTGTAGAAAAACCTGGAAGAGGAGTATGGAGTTATAAAAAGGAGTATTTTATGCTGATATATTTTAATTTTGCCCCTTCACCTGTGGTTATTCCATATAGTTCTTTTAACTATTTCAATTGCAGAATGATAGGATCAACAGATTTCTTATATTTTTTGCTGTTATTCTTCTCTATAAATATCAATGGCGTGATGATTTTGCATGATGACTAATGACATTGAATATGAATTGGTGAAATTCAAAATTGGTTCGTAATTTGTGCAGAAGAGTGTTTCAGTAAAGTTAGCTGATTTTTTCAGAAATGTCTAGTTTTAAACTCTTTTCCCTGAGAACTTTTTAATTTGAGATACACATGAAAACTGTTCACTGATCCATAGGCATGAGTGATATGGGCTGTGTCACAGGCTAATGGTTCAATCAGGATACTTCTAAACACTACAATATGAGCAGACAAGAGCCTGTCTGCTTATGACAGTCCCAAGATAGCAGGATACAAGCCATGCAATGACATTACAACAGTGTCAAGTCTGAATGGATAAGTGCTGCTGGGAAGAAAGATTAGTAGTTCAAACTCATTGACCTGATAACTGAAGTTTCTCTGCTTTTAGTCACTTCAGAACGACCAAAGGAATGAGCTCACTTTTTCTTAGATAGTATGTTTCTCCAAAATCACATGGTGTGAGATAAAGATATGTCTACATGGGCTATTTTCAGTACAGAATCAAGAGGATTTGCTTACATTGTATAAAGACTTGCCACTATGAAATTCATACTGACCGGTATTAAAGGAGCAATACAAATTGTCTTCTGATTAGCATGGTGTCCTTCCATCATCTTAAACCTCGAGATGTCACAGGACATGTGGTAGTACCTCCCATGGCTTCCAAACCAAGCGCTTGCTTGTCTGGTATCTTGACATACTCATGTGAATGATACATTTAAAATGAACTGCTGCGCTAAAACATGCAGGAAAGGGTTATCTCTCATATAGCTACAAGCCAAGTATGTACAGATTTGAATCAGCATGTTGAGCTGCATGCTGAAGCACTTACGAAATTAATCTGGTTTTTTTGTTGTTGTTTTGGTTTTCTTTTCTATCTTACAAAAAGCCATGCTTCCTAAAGGAGTGGTTTTGATCCAAGATGATGCTGGAAGAACCAAGAAAAACTAGTTACATGACACAGCTCTATACTATGAACTTCTTTGATAAGAATGAGCTATAGTTATGATTACAGGAGAAAAAACC
This sequence comes from Eurystomus gularis, assembly GCA_013400335.1. NCBI lineage: Eukaryota > Metazoa > Chordata > Aves > Coraciiformes > Coraciidae > Eurystomus > Eurystomus gularis. The sequence continues at coordinate 53,434 of VZZY01021258.1, read as the reverse complement.
AATTCCTGCCATTCCTTTTCACTGCCCACCCCTCCCTCAATAATCTCTCTTTTGTCTGAACTGAGTGCCAAGTTTCAATCACACCCAGACACTGTGAAGGCAAAGACATTGTGCCATCTGGGTTTGCTGGTTTGCTGAGAAAGAAACATTGATCTGTGTGCAATGTCAGTGTAGCACAGATTTTAATTCTAATTACCGTGGCAGCCTCATGTACACACTGAACAAGACAGGTGATAGCAGAGATATCTGAATAACTTCACTTAAGATGGATAACCTCACTTTGGGCCCTCAGGTTGTTGAGCAGTTGGCTGAGACTAACCAGTTTGATCTATGTAGGATGAAAGAATAGGGCTTTTTGAGCTGACTCATTCAGAATACAGTAAATAGAACATATCCAATAAACTCTCTATAAACATCTTACACTGGGAGAGAAATGCTAAAAATATGCAGAGTATATAACAATCACAGCAGATTAAAAGCACAGGTAAATTAGACTGTGACAAAAAAGTCAAAGAAAAGCAAAACAAATGTGCAATGGCATTTTTTCCTTTTTAAAATATTTTTAAAACATTTTTTTATTTCCGTAAGTGTTTTAATACTTTTGAGAGCAATGTGAAGTAAAATGTTCCATGTACCTCAGAAATAACTCAACAGAGGCAGCAGCTTTTAAAATTTCTCCATCTTCCTTTATCCATATGGCTCATCTATCACATAAAAGACCATCTGTTAGCAAAAGAGCATTTAATTTTCAGGCTGGTCCATCTCTGGGGGCATTGAGGTCCCAGTCTCTAAGAATGGTGTTTTTCTCTTTGACCCTCTGTACTTGAGTTATACTGTGGTGAAAAAGCCAGGTGAAAAGCCTGAAGTCAGGGTAGAGAGCTTTCGGCAGCCACTGAAACAGTATTGGAAATGTTCTCAGATACGGCTGTTTAAACCATAGTTCCTTACAATAGAATAGAAAGATGCCCATATGTATCTGCTCATATTACAAAACACACACGTCTCTCTAGAAATAAGGTAAGATGTAAGCCTCCGGTTCTTTTAAAAAGGTAACAATGGACAACATCTACAACCTCTGATTGAAACCTTCAGTAATTACAGGAAAGAATATATAAATCAGGCATACATCTGGGAACTTATTTTAAAACTCCCTATCATCCTTATTTCCTTATTATTCCTACTTTTGCTGTGGCTGTTGCCCTTTTCAGCAGTACCCAGGTTTAATTTTTTATCAGATGTTCTCAGTGTCAGTGAAGTACAATTTAAACAGTGTAATTGGTATGGATTTGCACAGAGACAGTGAAACCAGGTTTTAAAATAATGAACTTGCAGGTAAGTGATGAGAAGCAGAATTTTGAAGGAGCTTGAGAATCTGGGGATGCAACTGGGAAAAATATCCAAAATCTGTCTTTAAAAGAACAAAAAGATTCTTTGAAATATTCATATATGTTTCAGAGGCTTTTGCAAACATGCCTACATATTTATTATAATTTAAGTATTTTAAAAAGTGAAGGCTTAAGAATTGCTTTAAATCATAGCATTTTATGTTTATAGAATATCAATTTTGATATTAAATCTACTCACAATTAAGTTAAAAGATATACTTCATTGTGCCTTTATTTTAATATCAAAAGACAGGAAGTGTTTGAAGCCCTTGCTCATCCTATTTCAGTTCCTATTCCATCTGAGATATTACTTTTGTAAGTCACTTAGACTGTGGCTCTCTTTGCTTTAGTTCTCCAGTCACAGGAGCAGTCTCATCCTATAAGGAGTGTTTTGAGGATAACCAGATTAAATATTGTGAGATTTGAGATCACATGCAAATAGTTGCAATTGAGAGAAAGAATTCAGACACTTTTCACTGGAAGTAATTGACTATGCTATCAGTGTGCAAATCAGGTTTTACATAAACAAAAAGGTACATACATACTCATATATGTATATAGGTTCATGTGTATGCACAAATATAAATTTTGAGAGGGAAAGCAAGTATTTAAATTAGGCAGACAAAAGTCTAGCATTTAAACTTGTCCTAATCTTCCAAATGACATTGGTTTATTTTCCATCTCACTTTGATTTCATTTTTCCAAAACAAAGAATTTAATCCCTGAGCAAAACTGATAAAAGCGGTTTTAGACAGATAGCGTAAGGATCCTTCCAAGGTTGTTGGCATGTGAGAGCTCTGCCACCTGTAGCTTCCCAGCATTCCTCAGATCTTTCCTACAGTTTGATTTTCCACTCTCTGCTGAGCTGTTTTACATCCAGCTGTTAGAGTCTGACCAGGTCCCATAACCCGGGTCAAGGTTTGAACAAGAACATGGTAACGGAAACAGCATGCTGGCAAGACAGCGTTTTGAAAAGTGTTACAGGAGTTTTACAGCTGTGGTTTTGCTGGGATACAAGCTGAGCTGGGGTGAAGCACAATGGGGAAAATCATATGTGACTCTATGAAAGGGATAAAACTCTCCATTCAGTAAATCCCATTGTAGACAACAGAAAGAGATTCCAGAAGCATTTAGAATAATCTTTAAATATTTTAGAAGGGAAAACAAAGAAATTGAAACATTTTTTACTCCCTCCATTCCCAAATATTTCCTATATGGTCTGGGAACTGGAAATTCTTACGTATTTTAAGCTCAAAATTGAAAGATTGTGACTGAAAATCCATTTTAAAAAAAAGTGTGAATTTGCTGATGCTGGAGACTCTTGCTTGTGTGAAATTTTTGGGTGGGGAGATTCACTAGAAGAGAGTCCCAAGACTAATCTGTTCTGTGTAGAGCAATCCCTTCTGTAGCCATGCAGACAGGCAGCTGTTTTTGTTGAGTATTTCTTCAGATCTGCTTTCACTAATTGTAGGCCAGTTTGTAGCACTTTTTCTCCCTTGTAATCTGAATTTAAGAAGTGAGTTGTTTTCTGTTTGCTTGTTGGTTTGGTTTTTTTTTCCTTCACTGGTGATAAAAGCTAGAAAACCAAACAAAAGTAGAAACAATTCCAACAGGTAAAACACTTTCTCAAAGAGCACTCCAAATTAGTTTCAGTGTTAGAGGTGGAAGTGGTAACAGTGTCTTTTATTAAGGTTCCCATTATAAGGTGCTGTATTCTACCACCCATAATTTTGTTGCATTTTAAATAATTGAGCTGACATTTCAAAAGTTGGTTGCCTTTCTTAGGCAGCATTACATGGTTTTTATATGTATTTAATTTAAGTTAGAATGATTTGGATATTCCTTAAAATGAAGCTTGAGAAAAATATATTGCTTTGTTCATATTAAACAAGAGGAATCTTTCCTTTGAAAGAAGGTAAAAGTTATCTGAATGAAAAGGAAAAAACCCTTTATATCAGGGATGTGCCTTTTGCCACCTTCAGGAAAGGCTGCACAAATTTTTCTGTGTTTTAAGTCTGTCTGGAGTTAATAGGTCAAATGTGAAAACTCAAAAAAGCCTTTAAATGCAAGAGTTGCTTTTATCTGAGCTTGCACCTGTTTGTTTAACACTGCTGGTTCAGTCTTTTTCCACTTCTGTAATCCTAGAGACCTTGGGGCTGGTAAATCTGCTGTCCAGGGACTCCAGCACTATTTTCTTTCAGAGAACAACCATGGACTAAGTCCAGCATTTACGGCAGAGCTCTAACACACTCTGACAGGCACATGCTAACTCCCGTATGCTCTTTCCATGTATTGGCACAACACCACAAAGGGTTTCTGACACCAATAAAACCTTGCAAGTTTTATCACCCTCATCTTTTTTTAGAGGTCAAAATGACATTGTACTTACATCCTGATCTGGAATTTTACATACCTTATCTATCATATGGCACAGGAAGAGCTCATGATCCATAAATATGTCTTCTTTTGCTGCCTTTCTTTTACCTCTGTTGTCTAACAAAGACTGTTCACCCTGTACCTGACTCTTTACTTTGTAAGCTCATTCTTGTATGGATGGTACCTCTGCCTGCTACATCTATCTTGTATAGGGTCTACTTTGACTAATTCTGTAGAAAACCTATGTGAAGGCCCTAGCAGGAATACCAAACTTACCATCACAACCACAGGCAGTGAACCTGCCCATCCTGTAGTCTGAATAATCTGCCTATGGCCTTCTCTCAGGCTCTTCCCCAAACAGTAAAAAGAGAAATGTAAGGCAGGAGAATGAGGGAGGAACAAGACGGTGTTAATGAATAAATACAAGTGATAATGGGATTGAGGAAGAGGTGAAATAGAATTGACAGTCAGAAAACAGAAAATTGGGCTAATCCAGCAACAAGACTGGATGCCTGAGGGAAACAAAACTGCACGATGATTGCTGTGGAGAGTGGAACTGGAGTCTGGTGTGAGGACAATTGTGTCCATGAGGCAGTGAAGAGATAATATATGGATTGGTCTGACAAATAAAATAACATGAATCAAGGAAGCAGTGGAGGAAATGACATCTGGTTTGCTGGAAAAGAATGACTAATGAGAGTAGATAGCTTTATGAGGCAAAGAGTAAAACTGGAAAGTAATACAGCAGGATGGAAGTAGGATTGTTTGGATAACTTAGAATGGAACAGATGAAGTATTGTGAGAACTGACTGTAAAAGTAGCTTGTGAATAGAAGATGGTAGAAACAATAAAATAATAGGGATGGTTTTTGTTGTTTTAGTAGTTTCAAAAGGCATGAACAGGTAGGAAACTTGACATGGTGGGATTAAAACTGAGTGAAGAGGAAAACAGGAGGGAAAAATAGCCCCAGATGGTGAAATAGCAATAGGATGATCGGAGAGAACCATCCAAAATGACTCAAAGCTAGGGCAAATGGAAGCTACTTCTAGCATTCAGGGTGAACCCTTGATTTTTTTAATTCCAAATTTACTCTATCAACAACTTTCTTTTTCAATTTGCTGATAGAAACACTTTATATGGGAAACATCCACATTTATTTCTTGTTCATAGAACATAAAAACCTATCTCTTACTTACTTCTTTGTCTCAAGACCCTGCTCCCTGCTCAGGGCATATGAGGAGGCACTCTGATGCCCTGAGATGGAGTGTCTCTACTTTCAGGTTGCAGCTGAAAAGAAATCACACATATACACAAAACGTGTACATATATACATACCTATATACAAGAGAGAAAACAAATTCCAAACTTAAAGTACTCAGAAGTTAAAAATTCCGGGATTAAATTATTAGGGCACTATTAATTTAGCCTCCTTATATATATATGCATTATGATGTAGTCATTAGTGATGTGATTATTTCCACAAAAATCCTCATGCATTCAGTGCATAAGAGGCATATTCAAAGACTGAATCAGGTCTAATTATTAAGAGGTTGTTTGTAACTAAAATGAGACATGAAAAAGAATAGGGAGGACTTCCTTGTTGAGATCTTTGAATATGGTTCTGAGAAATTTCATTTCTTCCCTTCCTTTTCCCATCTGTGTGATGTTAAGCAAGTCATGCAAACCAGACTTTTCTGAGGTCATCAAAAATTGCATGTCCTCATGTCCTAAATGTCCACCATGAAACATAAGGACCTATGAGAAATTCTCTACTCTCAGAACTGCAACTGAACTTACTGGAACCTGAACTTGAAAAACATGAAGAGCTGTGTATCATCAGCTTCTTAGGAAAATTAAATAGAAGTCCCAGGCAGGCACCTTAAAGTATCACAGATACTCTGACCTTTGAACATCTAACCCTTCTCCTCCATTTGCAAGTTGGAGGTTACAATGCCCTTAATTAATGGGGATGTTGCAGAAGGAAATTCAGGAAAGCTTGTGAAGCAATCAGGTATTAATATCTATTATTGAACACCATAAGAACTATTCATCTTGAAATTAATATTCTGCCTACATGTAGGGTAGGGATTCTTGGAAGCAGATAAAGCCTGGGACATTGGGCTTTTTCACTGATAACTACACTTAATTAACCTAAAGCACAATTTTAAACAGTTTCTCCAATGAATAACCATCTTCTATCATTTGCATTAAGCAATACAGGGCCTTTAAAAACAAGAGTACATAGTCATCTAATTAAAGTTAATGTCCTAAATATAAATATACAAGAAGGCTGAATTAGAGTTGCATAGATAATGTTAAACATGTTTTTTCTAAACTCTGAGCAATGGATGTTTCAGTCTTAATAAAGTTCTAACATCATTGCACATGCATTTAGGCATAAAAGAGGTATTTATAAGCTACAAGAGTGTGTGTCCTTTATATCCATAATACCTGTTTTTTTCCACTAGTCTTTTCATTACGCTTCCTCATTGCCTGTCTTTCCATTATTTTGCCAATGAATTAGGGGAATTCAGTAATGATTTAGCTGAGCTTTGAAAAATGAACTGGATTCTCTTTTAATCTAAAATAGAGTATCTGAACTAGCAGGTCTGAGTACATGTGAAATGAGGTAAAACAAGCTTATGAATCCACAACTGAAACACAGTTTTCTAACATGTATTCAGTGTGTGGGACTTGGTACTGTGCACTTCTGAATTGTTTGTTTTTCCAGCCTCTAGTCTTTAAAGAGGGTACATTATATGTGGCGGTAACCACAGAGGCATGTCTGCTGCCAAGAAAATATATTACAACAGTTCAGTAATGTAGCCTAATTGTTTTCCCTCTGGTCAAGTTACCCAGAAATACTTGCTTTTCTACAAGTCTGCAGTAACAGTTAGTTAGATGAAATGACCTGCCTTCAGGAGAACTAGAGCTATTTTCTGAGATTCTATTACTGAAAAAGGCTTTCTTCTTTGGGAAATTATGTATCCTCCATGAGCTTGGTATTTTTACAAATGGAGATTTCTATCAGAAACAATCATTTTATGGTGAGAAATGTTCTTGCCTCATGGATGTGTACATACCATACTGTGTGGGATAGCTGTAGGACATGAAATGATTTGCAAGTTACTAAGGCAGTAAAACTACACTGGGGAAAAAGCAAAAATAACTGCAGTGTGTAGGACTATCATCTTTTTTGCTCCTTAACCAGATGTACAGGACAAGGAATGAATAGACAAAGACTGCCCAGTGTTCCTCAACAAAGTAATTAGTTTCCTTCCTTGTCAGGAGACAATGAATCTAAAAGCAGGAAGAAGGGTCAATGACTAGAGGAACTACTTACTGCATATCCCCCCTTTATAGTTGCATGCAGTGTGTTTTCTGTGCTTCTGCAAGGTTTGTTGCTAGAGTTTAACTCAGCATAGGACTATGTTTACATAGCACAATCCAGGTCCTTAGAAAGTGTGAAGATATTCTCAGTACACTCAGAGCTAAGTGAAACAAATTAGCTTATCAGTCTCTGGTGGAAAGTCAGAGATTGTTTCCTTACTTATCTCTAAATAACCTACTATTAAGCTAAATTTGATAGAGAGGAAAATTCTGTCATCTGAGAAAAAATTTATAAAGCCTGCGAATCAAGTACAATTTTCTATAATGTGTCTAATGAGCCGAAAAAAGGCTGTTCTTCAGTTAGTAGTGTAATTTAGAAGACCCTGCTTTGCTGATTCTATATGTGGAAACTGATTTATTGATTAGCTCTGCTAAACTAATTGAAAAGGCCAACAACATAGACTGAAAGTTAAAGAATTCTGTGAGGTAGAGATAATAGAAATAATTTAGATATTTTATATTGATTTAAAAGAATTGCAATTAAGTCTTTCTGGTAATTAGTAATTTCTTTTCTCCATCAGGATAAACGTATTGTGCCCCAACATAATTACTCACACAGCATAGTATAGAGCAAAATTGGCTAACAGTCTACTGTTGACCTTTCCTAAGAGGTGAAAAGAAACATAACTTAAAAAGAATTTGGGGTTACAAGGAGATTCTTTTTGAGAGGAGTATGCAACTTCTTTACTTGCCCTGTGAGTTGCACAGGAAAATGTTTGTGTGTCTGAGACACAAGAGGTATATCCACACACAATCAAGAGAAGAGGGACCTCCAGAAATAGTTTATAGGTAAGAGATGACTCCAGCTCTGCAAAGCCCTTGTTGCTCTATTTCAGGTGGTACAGCGCTGTCCATCCTGTGTCTTTCAGATCTCTCTGAGCCACCTGCACCTGTCTCTGCCACATCATGAGGTGTAAGCATGAGGGATGCACTTTGACTGTCTTTGAGTTATATACATTCTTGGGAGCTACAGCCTGGTATTTAAAGGATATGAATGAGGTGCCAGAAAAGAACTACAGTATGATGGAGTCATACTGAACCTGCACTTATAAAATGTGCATTTCATGGCTCATTTTCAAGCCATCATAGCTCCTCTTTATTCAGTAATTTTTCATGCAAGGAACCTTGTAAAAACTCCTGAACCAGCTGAAATGGTAATGCATTTTCCAGGAAGAAAAGAATTATTTACCACAGGTGTCTTTGTGACTGTTGAGGCACATAGAACTTTTTCAGCAATTTTTGTAATTTGATTATGACCATTTTCAATATGCTGTATAAAAATAACATTGACTCACCTTGATTTTCCCAATTACAACTGCAGTCTAGATCATTTAAAACAAATGTTCTAGAAGCACTGCAATCAAGAGTTTTTACTGTTATATTTAGTGTGACAAACAAACAAAAGCCAGAGTAATATAAAAGTCAACATTTTCTGGATTGGCTAAGGATTTGGGACAACTTGCAGTTGGGGTTTTTTAGCTATTGACAAAAAAAGCCACTGAAAAATCTTGAACAGGATTTTGTTACAAACTTGTCACCACTCTGAAAGCTGTATTTTATTTTTAGGAGTAGCCAGAAATACTTTCACCAGAAGGTTTATTTCAGCTTTTTAGTTTTCTCTATTTGAAACACAAGGACTTTGGGATGGTGATAGCTTCTGTTAACAATCAGTTTGTTCCTGCTGGTAAATTTATTTGCTGTAATTAGGTTTTCTAAAATTTAAAAATCTCCCTGGTGTGGTTCCTGAAGCACTAGGTCAGCTGAGGCCCTTTAATTAGGAAAAAAATTGCTAATAGAGTACTGTTGAGGAGAAGAATGCAGCATGGAATTTGTCTTTTTAGTTGGCCTGATAGTCATAGTCCTAATTTGTTGCTCAGTGCTTAAAGACCTAAGAAAACTGCTAGGCAAATGTTTTAAAGGTTGAAGTTACTGTATATTAGTGTTTTGCTATGAAGTAGGGAAGAAAAAGTAGAAACACTGTGGAAGTGTCTTGCAACTTCAAAATTGCATTAACTCACTGAAATGTAAAAGCAATCCTGGAGTATTAGTGGTTTGTGTAAAATTAGCTCTGAATTTTAACCCTAAATGGAAGACTGCCAGTTTTCCTGGCAATCTCTTTATCTAATTATTTAAATTTTTCAGCAAAAATAATGCAATATAAGCCCCAAAACATGTGAATTCACCAGCAAGTGGCACATTCTGGAACAATAAAATAAAAACTGTAAAGTAATGTTGAAAAAAAGATACTTCCATTATAATTAGTACTTCTGATAGATGCCATTTATTCATTAACAGATTACATTGAGCAGGATTCTTCATCAACATCTTTTTCATTACTTCTGTCAAAGAAAACTTCACATTTACCCTTATCCTCAATTCAAAATCATTGTGCTCCAGTGTACCTATGAGACCTATGTTGTCTGTTGTCTTGCACGGTGTTACTGTTTATATAATTCTATATAATTTCAAAGTGTATGTGAAACACAGAATGCTTGTACATCTTGCACTTGTATACACAGGAGTAAATTAGGTGCATATGTGTGCATGCAGATTACTTATTCTTGTTAATAATCCAAGGATCATAGTTATCCTTGTATAAAACTAGATTTTTTTTTCACCTTTATAAACAATTCTTTTAATTTCTTTTATTTAGTAAATCTATTAAACTCATGATTACTGCAATTAGAAATGAAATTGCTTTATATACAGTGAAAACAGCTTTACTTTGCAGTGGTTATTCCAGTTGTTCTAATAACTTATTTACTTACTACTTTTGCATGAAAAAGAATGTAGCTATTCCAATCTCCAGAGTGCTATTCTTCATACTTTACATGATAAACCAACCAGATGTTGAGCTACAACAGGCTTTACTGCTTTTTAGGACATGTATATGTCTACATGTTTGTACTAGTGATGCACTTGCAAGCAAATAAAACATATAAAGGTTTAGAAAAGAGGCTGATTGTCCACTCCTCCTTACAAAGCTGGCAATTATTAAAACAAAAAAAAACAACCCCTGAACAATTTAAATAACTTCCTGTAAAAGAAAAGTTGAGAAACTGATTGAACATGTTAATAGAGACTGCTCTTTGTGTAACTTTCCTTCAAGGGTTCAGGCATTAATAGAACATTGAAATAATTTGTGCTTCACAGCCTTTTGCCAGTGACTGAGGACTAAAATCTTGCATACGTACTTTAATTACAGCAGTGTAATACATTTGTTTGCATCAAGTGCTGCAATTCCATGCTGACATCTCTTTGAGCTGTGTTCTGCAAGTTGTGATTCCCCTGCATTGTATAGTATAGTAATTTAATCTGAATTACTTAAATATTTTGCAAGAATTCTTCAGTTTTGTTTCTCATTTGTATGTAGTGGAACCTACTCTTGGTCACTCTACAAACTGACATTTGCGTAATAATGCTTTTTGTATTTGTTACGGTTAAAAATAATATTCTGTTCTTTATTAATAGCTGTAAAATTAGACAATAGATCAATTTCACCATTAATTTATCTTGAATATGATCCAATTGTTGCATATACTTTTTGTTTGCTTGCTTGTTTATTTGTTTTCTCCTTCTGGATAAAACATCCTATTTCTCTCTTACCATTTCATCCATGCTTCAAAGAGGTGCTTTCCCATCATTACATAGTAGACAGTTTGTCCACAACAACAGCAAATACAGGCTTTCTCTCCCACAAGAAATGACCTGAAGGCATGAAATGCTAATGCAAAGATCATGAAAATGCAGATCAATGAGAAAGACCAAGAAACCAGTCCTGTCCTTTAACTGTGATGACTGCCACCAGAGAAAAAGAGAGAACTGCTAATCAAAAGGCCTGTCATTTGCGGGAGTTTCATACCAAAGATTGTGAGCTAAGCATATGAGAGCACTTTAGGTATAGATGGAGCTGCTGGATAGCAACACCACTGGTAGCAGTGCCTGGTATTTCCATGAAGTAGATTTGTATTTGGTCCTTCACCTTTCACTAAATTAGAGGGTGTGGCTGCTTTCTGCCCTTGCAAATCTTCATCTGTGGCATTTGTTCTTCAGAGATATTCCTTTTCGAGCCTGTGTCAATGCAGAAACCTCTATGAAGGACATGCATTATTACTCTGGGATTAACTTTGCTCAGTGATTTGAATAGTTCAGGAAGAAAAGGAGAGGAAGACCAGTTTCTTTCAAACTCCCTCACCTTTGGCTGGACCTCAGCTTCCCATATTCTTCTAGTCTGTATTAAGCTATGTAACTTCACAGGAGGGACTGCTTAGGAATCCATCTACAGGTATCACAGAATCAGGCCAGAGGGGTGCTTCCACTGCAAGGATGTTTTTTAAAAATAACTCAAATGTGTATCAGTTGTGAAGCTGCATTTTCAGAAACCACTTCTAGTAGTAAAAAAACTGAAGTAGGAAGTTCTTCGAGTTGCACATGCTACAACTGTAAAATAACTCCCTAAATTTATTCTTAGATTTTCAATCCTTCTTAACCTTAAATCAGTTCCCCTTAATCCCTATAAATGCTTTTCCTTTTAAATTGTTACTTGAATTTTTCAAGTCTTCATTTCGCAAAGGACTGGGAATTAGCTCTGCACACATAACAAATTAGTCATATTGATCCTGAGAAAGGTACTAAATTATTAGTAATCAGCCCCTCCCTCCTAAACTCACAAAAAGCCTTTATGAAGTCTCCGATACAACCATCTGGGCAATGTACAAAACCTCTGTTTTCTTCCTCAAGTTGCATGGCTTAATGTTCTTCACTGTTTTATGTTACTTGGGATATACATGGAAGAAAATATAAAAATAGATTTTTCCAGTTTTATTTTCATGCACTCTTAAATGCACTAAAGTTCCACCAAAGGGAAAAAGATAAAAAAGAAGGGAGAAAGTCAATATTCTTTAATGACATTCCAGCTGTCTTAGTTCTCAGAGCCTTGTTTGCAGACAGCCGTGTCAGCACTCTAAGTGAAGTAAACTTTATTGGCCTGAAGTGCCAATAGTGAATGACTGTATTACAATTGCTGATATGCATACTCTGGTGCCAGAGACTGCTTAGACAGAATGAATATTGTTGTTATAAATTACTCCTCAGAGTAGAGAAAAAAAAAGTAAACACTTCTGCTCCATTCTCAGACAAGTGGCTGTAGTGAGGTTTATGCCTGTTAGATTTGCATTTTGAATGTGCAGTTCTTTCTCTGTAGGGATATTGGAGCACTATTTAGAGAAGGTCTTTTGACACTGTGTGCTGTGTTTCTCCCACGAGTGCAATCTCTATGCATTTTCTACCCTATCACCAATGCTGTACCCTTGGGAAAATCACAAGAAGGATTAAAGAGGTTATTCCTATAATGAGAGTCATATTCTATCATCTTAATTTAAAGTGAGTTGTCTTTTTCCTCTGTAAATGCTTAATCAGTTTAAAAAGGGCGAAACTTTGATATCTTTGTACTGGGCAACAATATGTACAGCCAAAAAACACATGGTGAAAGTACTACTGTGAAGCATGGTGGTAGTTTCAATAGCCCTAGTGACTCCAGCAACTATTCATGTAATAAGGTGCTGTTAGGAGATAAAAACTAGTCTGAATAAGTTGTTGAATTCTTTAGCAGAATCTGGACCTTAACCTATAATTTATGCATACAGAGTATTTATAAGCATCACATGAGACTCTCTAACTCATGCATATTGAAGTAAAATTTTGCAACTTTCTGTTTCACACTTTCGTAAACTGTTTGCTATTATATGTCCAGAAATCTCTTCACAGTTGTACTTTATCCATTCATTAAATTACATGTATATGGAAGAAGCCTATGTTTGTGTGTTAACAGTTAAGGCAAGAGGAGTGTGCATTCTGAGTCACTTAATAGAATATTGTAGTTGGAAGAGACCTAGACTAGCCCAACTGCTGCCACCTTCATTTTCACCAGGATGTTAGTAGGGCATTTACAGAGTGCTTCTAAAGAAGCACTGCATTTCTTCTCTCTCTCACAAAAGGGCCTTTGCTGTTAAAAACTGCATACAGTTCTGTCCGGATATAGCCACTGACCAGCCCTACTAGACTCAGTGTCCTATTGCTCAGTTACCTCCCTCCCACAGTTCAACATTGAAACAAAGAAGTGGTCCTGACCAGTTGACCACTCTTTGTTCAGGAGTTTAGACAGAAAACCACAAAAATTCAAGTTTTCTTATTAGCCCTGTGACCAATTCTGTGTGTTTTCAGTCCAAGATGAAGTTAGTGTGATACCACAACAAACAGGCAAACCCAATATTCAAATGCAATTTATAGCCTGATAGCAGTTCATACAGACATAAAGTCATCAGAATCAAACAAAATTAATCATTGTGAATAAACAGATTACCCTCATTAACACATTGTTATAAAACAAGAAAATGCTTCCCTACTAACAATCAATGTATTTCTAAGTGAAGTTCTAAAATAAGAGATAGATCTTCACTGCATATAAATCAGCATTCTTCAATTGAAATTAGGACCAGATCCTTGTTATTTATTAATGATGTTCTAAAATAAATATACGGTTATATTTTTTTCTTCTATTGGAAATATGAAAACAGAAAAAAACTCTTAAGATTGCCCTTAGAGCTCCCCAAAAGCCCGATACCTCTGTCTGCACTTCTGTTTTGTTTATTCTTTTGTTTCTGTGCTATTTCCAGACACAAACTTATGCAGATGTTTTAAAATACTATAAAATTGATAGCTTCTGAACTCAGAAATGGAAATGTCAACACAGTTTTAGTTTAGCTCAAATGTAAAAGAGCTTTGAAGTTTACATGTGCTTAGATTTTGTCCCTAACTTTTGGCCAAGGCCTAGACTGCAATGATAAAAATAGCTTGGCAACATCACATAAACCGAAGCCATCTACACCCAACTTAAGTAAATTTTCTGCCTTTCCTGATCAGTTTTTTTGGGGCATAGCCACTCTGTACGGTTAAACTGGTATAGTCTTGCCAGTAAGGTATTTTAAATAGTGCAACAAGCATCTGCATAATTTAAAAAGTACATCTTTTTGAGTCACATAACCTACAGTTATCTTTGTGGAGGCTGAAGTATGAAACTCAAGGCTCAGATTTTCTTTCTAAAGTGCTGTCTGGAAGCTTGAGGGAAGAGCTAAAATTGTGAAGCAACAAATTGTATGCAACCTCCCATGATTAATATACAGACACAATGTTCTCTTTTTAGCTAATTCTGGCATTAACAAATATTTTTTTTCCTAATTAAAAACATTTTATTAAACAGCCGTAGGTCTATAGAAAGGACACAAAGGATGTGGCAGGTGATGTGGATACTCTACTAATTATGGGGTTTTTGTTATATTTGCTGATTATAATTATACTGTGACAATCTCTATAAGCCTCAGCCAAAATTATAAACCGCATGCTAAAGTCTGGAGATGCAAAAATTGTGAAAGTGTTCACGGCCCGTGTAAGGTTACAATCCTTACAAATCCATAATTTTTATCAATTTAGCTGCTTGTTTTTTATATCAGAACCATATAAAAGCCTTCCTGCTATCACTGGGAGGCAATTTTATGTTTCCTATGTGAAAATTAGCTACCTGATGTCCTTGAAGTCTATATAGGTCTTTCCAATGTATATAGCAGAACTTATATGAACTTTACCCACTTTACCTTCACATCAGATTCCTCTGAATGCCCCATACACCATACATTATGGACTGTAAAAAGCCTAAAGTACAATAAAATTATTGCAATTGCAACTGTGCAGAAAAATGCAATGAATTACCACATTTCATTTCTAAGCTGACCTATGGGGGAAAAAAAAAAAAAACACAAACAAAAAAACCCAAGGTACAGTTTTAAAAAGGACACTACAATTACAACTACAGAATACTACTAAAGGGAGATTGTAAAGGTAAATCTATGTCTTGACCTACTTTTCTTTTTATACTTTCAGGCAGAATTCTTTCTTCATGTTTTAAAAGAAATGTAGAGTTTGTTAAAGGAATTAGTATGACAGTAATGTAGCTCCTAGGTGAGTTACAGTCTTTTCCAGAGAAGTTAAATGGTTCTGTACATTCCCAACAAACCACCTGAGGTGTGACAGAGAGAGGAGATTTTTGCTAGTGGGAGGTGGAGCTTTATCTTAATGTACTTCTCATCCTTGGACTTTTCAATAAAGTATCTCAAATAATGAACAACATTAATGCTAGATTTTTTCATATCGGCAATTGCCAAACCATAATTGGACTAAGCACTTGTATTCCTGTTCTGCACTCCACATACCAACAAAATGATGAAAATTTTGCTCATTAATGTCTTCTGTTATCCATGTTTTTAAACCGTTTTTGTCATATTTGTAGTATTTACTTGTCTTTTTTTTTTTTTTTTCTTAATGGAAAAGAGCTATTAAAAATCAGGTCATTTTTTCTGGTGGGGTACAATTCCCTCAGTTAGCTCCAATTCAGGATAGAACAAATGTATAGATATAAAATCAGGATGAAAATACACTGGAAGAGAGTCCACTTTCATATTTCATTTACAGATCTCACTAACTTTCAGAGAATAGATGCATACAGTTGTTGTATAATCATACCAGCAAAATATAAAGGTCCAAAATACAGGGGTGCAACATACAGGGAAGAGAGGAGTGCCAGGCAGAGGACTGGGCTTTGAGCATGTGGTACTCTTTCTCTGCCCATTGCTAAGTTCAAAGCACTTGGCAATACTCACCCTTGTTTGTAGACTTTATCTGTACATTCCTCCATGTTACAGCAACAGCTCAGAGGCAAATACTTAGACTTGCTAAAGTTAATGAAAATATACTAAATCTAAATGTTACTTTTCTGCATCAGGGTCTTCACAGTGTTAAAGATCAGTCATTGCTCAGTTTACTGAACAGATCACTTTATGGAATACACATCTTCTCCTACTCCACATCCTGCCATCCTGCATCTATCATGTTCCTCCTTTTTTGTCTGAGGCATAAGCAGGTATCATGCTAATAGCCTAATCTTTGTTACCAGAAAGGAAAACAGAAACCACAACAAAAAAAGAATGAAGGTGTGTGCCATTCACATAACAACTCTCTTCTCTGGGAACATCAGCTCCATGGTGTTACATGCTGTAGCAAAAGTGGAATTTAGGTGTTGAAGTAACAGTTATTTCCTGTCCTTTAAGAACAGGAGAAAGGCCGTACAGGATACATCCAGCCAGTGTTTTGCCCTAAAAAAGGACAAAAGCAGATATTGGCAGATAATTACAAGAATAGATAATGATGACACCTTTTATTCCACCAGTTATTAAGTGGGGACTTTAGAAGCCAGATGTAGTTCCTATATGTTAATCCTTAGTATCTTTGTCTGGTGAGGAACAGAAATAGGGAACCATTCACAGTACTGCCTTTATTTAGTTGATATATTTATGAAATGGAATTCAGGGGTTTGGAGAATAGTATACAATTCAAGGCATAATCATACAGAAAAAAGACACAAGAAGTTACTCATTTTTGTTGCTGCTGTAGCAATGAGGATGGCTCACTGTAGTTGTTATGAACATGAATTATAGTAAAGACATTTTAAAACCTGAAAAAAGTATCTTCACTGCATGCTGTAACAGGCATAACAAACCTGCCCAATTTTGGCTTTGTATTGCTGTGGGAGAGGTGTTAATGACCTATTGGAATTAAAGCTGATTACAGCTCTCATTAAACAAATGGATGGAGTAAACATTCAACTACCCTGAGTTGTAAAAGCAGCTGTATAAGCAGGAGCCAAAACCCACTGCCAGCTGACAGGACCACGTTGTCTAAAGAAATGCATGAAGTGGAAAAATGGGTGTTCCTGTTGTGTAAGTGATGGCATAGGCAGCCAGCAGGGAGCCCTTGCAGAGGAACACACACGGTTCAGCTGTTGCTTGAGCTAGGACAGAGATGCCCAAGGCTTTGTAGAACAATTGTCCAAATGCAAATTAGTCCCACTACTAATCATATAGATGAGACATACATGTTCCCTCAAAAACTCATTAAGAAAAAAACCTAATCATTTTCTTCTCAAGGCAAATGAAATCACTTTTGAAAGTCTCAGGTTTCAGCTACTAGTTAGTGAAATAGTGAACAATATCTGCAGTGTGGCTTCTTCACTGATTTTTCTTTGCTTCATCTGCTTACACTTCTGCAGGACACTTAAGATATATGACATTTACTTATCCTCCTACATTTAGACTTCAGAAATATTTCAGTTACTTCATCTGTAAATTGGACAACACAGAGAATTTGTCTGGGAAGAACAAGAATAACTATCAATGAAAATTGCTTTATAAATACAAGGCATTAATTATCCCTAGTCCACCTGTCTACTTTCATAATGAGTACTGTCTGTCAGAAAAACAAACAAACAAACAAACAAATACCTTCTTTAACTAAGATACCAGAAATTAATTCATTCTCATAATAGCCTTGTGAGGTATATGGGAGTCTTTACCAGTATTCCTGTTTTACAGAAAAGGGAAACTGAGACAAGGAGGCTTGCTAAAGCAGGTGGGAATTGGTAACACAGCTAGCATGATGGTCTCTCTGGTGTTTCCAGTTAACCAGCCAGTGCTGCCCCTCTGGGAAGCTTAATTCCTAGGTTGCATGCCCTGTGCCTTGTGACACTTTCACATCAAAGGCTCATTGAGTGACGCCTGGCTCACAGCTGGTGATTTGTTTCATCTGTGCACCATACACCCTGACAGGGTAAAGCAAAGATAAAGCTGACCCACAGAGGCAGGTAGGAAGTCTCTAGCCCCCATGCAGCAGGTTTAGTCACTTCGTAGAGATCCTGTAATGTGATTACAGAACTAGCTTAGAGGGTTTTGCTGCTGACTCCATCCTAATGACTAAGTCTGCCTTTATAGAGACTATGCTTAGGTTTGTTACTCTTCAGACATAACCCCAGAAAGAATACAGACACGATTCTTCTTCAATGCCACCTGAAAAAGCTTCAGAAGAAAAATTACTTACATTTCTTCCAGAAGGCATATTTTGCATTAGTCATAGTACTTGTAGAGACCAACTCTTGTTCTCTGTAATCACTTTTCCTGCACTGGGATACCAAAAGGAGAAGTTTGTTTCACTGTTGCAAGTAGGATACTTAGCATCCTCCCAGGGACTAGTTTTGCAGTCCACAAATAAGACTATACTTCTACAACTCTTACCAAACTAGTAGCTCCCAGTGACTCTGTGAGGACTGGCAGCAATTAAAGTTGAGTTCCTACAAAACTCGGACATGTTTACTACCAGCTTTGACAGTTGGGATAATTAGGATCTTTATGAAGATTTTACTAGTCTTGCACCCTAACCTTTCCCTCAAGCATGGCTATTCATGGGAAGTTCTATGTTTTGTGTCCCCTCCTCTACTATCATCATAGTTGGAAGAAATGCATTGTCTTTTAGATCTTTACCTATCAAACTGTATCGTTAACTTTATCTTCCTCCTAGATAGGGAGAGACAGACACTGAACATACATTTTGTTTCCTTAGATGAAGAGGCAAAAATATTAATAAATATTGTTTCCTCTAGTGTGACTAGAGGAGGGTTCACTGCTTGCTGAGCCTACCAAAGAAAATTTCTGTCTGTTATTCTGAGAAAGGGAAAGTAAGGTGGAGGGGTCATGCTCATGAGAAAGGCTGTGTACTTCCTTTTGGAGGAGTGCCACTGAATGGTCAATGCATATTTTTATGGAGGCAGAAAGTTCGGCTCATACACAGCCAGATTTGATTACCCAGATTAAAGCAAACATAAGCAAAAGCAGTGAATCAAATCTAACAAGTCAAAATAAATTAGAGTACATACCATCTGTTGATAACAAACAATTGCATACATGAATGAGTTTTTTCCTGCAATAATCTCTTATGGGAACTTCTTTCACTGAGTGCATGCATGTCAGAGCTGTGAGAATTCTATGAAAATGCAATGACCTGCTATGCAAACACCAGCCTTTGAAGAGAGCTTTTGTTTACCAGTTTGTGTTTCACATGGGTCTCTAAGATCTATTAGACTTTTGCATAGATGGGAGTGATTTAAAAATATTTCTTGTTTTTCAATGTATTGACTCAGTAATGTACCTGCAGAGATACCTGGGAGGGAGTAATGTGCAGACCATTACACATGGGAGATGCATTTGTCAGAGCAGTATTTGGCTTACAACCTTACAGGGATTTAAGAACAACCATCAATGTTTCAGCTCTGCCTTTCTAACAGTGAGCCTCTTCTGGCCATTATTTAGACAGTAAAAAATACTTGGCCCTGTTGCACATGATGACTTTATAAAATTTACATTGGACAAAATTAGATGCATGTGTAGACATGCTAAATGTTGTCTATTATACTGTGGAAAGCAGGTTTGCTAATTTTATGTGGTTTTCATACATTGCTGGAGATGGAGGATCTAGGGTGGTGTGATGCAGCTTGACAGGAGTTGTATTTGTATCAGTAAATATCCAGCAACATCTGCAGAATCTCTGAGATAATAGCTATTCAGGGTCTTTGATTGTATGAAAGACCTTCAGATAATTTGGCATAACGCTAGAGAAAAACAGACAAACAAGGTCAGAGAAGATGGTTAACTCAATTTTTCCAGAAAGAAAAAGAAGTGGCACTCTATGATCTTTTGATTATATCATCATTTTTCTCAAGAGCATCTCATGTTTTTTCATATTTACCATTTTATTTGATCTTAAAAGGTCATTGCTAATGTATTTATTGGAGGCTGAGGAGGAGAATTTTTGTTTTGTTCATTTTCTGACTGTCAAGAGAGATTAGAAAGATTTCTTTAAGTTCTTCAAATCATTGAAGAAATTCTGAAGAATCAGATCATTTTTTGAGGTTTAGGGTCAATCCACTAGACCTACAACAGATACTCTCTGTTAACCCCCTCTTCCCCTAGACAAATAGAGGAAGAGAAAGAAGATAAGGGAGACAGACTTATGGTCCCCTCCCCTCCCAAATGGGAGAGGAAGGGAATGACAGAGCGGCTTCCAGATTAGAAAAGAAATCTAAAACAGTTTTAATGAAGATAACAATGATAAAATAGAATATGTACAAATATATACAAAACCAGTATTGAACCCAACCTCACCCGATGGCAATTACGTCACCATCACCACTGATGCTTTGGAGCAGGCACTGGCAAAGTCCCAGGCCGGGCTCAGCAGCAGACGGGAACCAGGTTCAGGAGCTAGGTTCAGGAACACATGAATTGGGATCAAAGGCACGAGAGGGTCCAAGAAGGGAAGAAGGCCCCCAAGGGAAATGAAGGCTAGCAGAAGGATTGATGAGAAGGAAAAGGGCAAAGGGACAAGACCCTCGTGATCCATCAGCTTTATATGGAATATGACGTATATGGGATGGAACCCCTTGCTGGTCAGTTTAGGGTCACCTGTTCTGGCCCCTCCTCCCCCCATGTGCAGCCTTTCACTTTTTGTATCCCCCGATGTGGCACACAAGAGTTAGCAGTGACCCTGGTCTGCATACCAATCCTTGGTAGTAACTCTAAACATCAAGTGTTATCACTGCTAGAAGCAGACACTGTCTGCAGAAACATGCTGCTAGCTTCAGAAAGTGCAGTTAGTTAGAAAAGACTTAGCTGAAAAGTAAAATCACTGAACAGACTTGGTTTGGTTCTAACTCAAACCAGGACATCAATGTAGATCTATCTTAAACTAAGATCTGAAGTGGCCTTCCTACTACTGTCTGTCATCCTTGACAGCTCTGTCTCTTTGCCTTATCAGTCTCTTTTAGTATTCAGGGTCACCTGCCCATTCCTTAGTTAAACCCAGTGGAGCAAATTCTGGCTTTTAAAAATACACACATTGTATGAAATGCTCAAAGCTGCCTAGAACTATTTTTCTACATAACTTCCGTCAAATTTAATTAAATTTGTAGAGCGACATCCCTCAACTGGCTTTGCTAATCTTGGTTATTGTCTATAATAGCATTCCTACATGTGTTTGCAATGGCAAAATCTTAGCACTATAAACAGAAGTTTAATAAGGGATTACCTTCTTTGTGTAGCTCAGCTGAGAACTAAAAGTGTTCAAGCATAGTCTATAACATTATTTCCATTTCAACCTTCTTGAAACAAATGATTTAGCTTTCCTTTTAAGGAAACTATAGGTTTCTATTAGGAAAACATCACAACAGCAACAGTATACTTTTATTCACAATCAAAATAAAGTGTTAAACATTAGTAAAATGAAATATCTTCAAAGACTTAAAATAGAGATTTTGAAAAAAAACCAAACCTGTTGAATCTCAGAAGTCTAACACAAAACAGAATTTCCAGTCTTTGCTACTCTTGTTAAAAACTTTTCATGACTAAGGGCCCAATGCCTTCAACTCTTTATAATGCAGCCTCTGAAATAAGTTATTCATAATTTTTAACATTTTATAAACAGAGTTTTTATATAGAAAAGGATCAACTTTTCGCCCATTTAGAGATGTAGACTCTCAGATGGTAGTCAGCTGTTTATAGGCAAGGCTTGGCAAACAGCAGGGTAAAGGACATGGGAAACAGCCGGATAAAAGCACCTTGTCTAGTCCCCTCTGTGTGCTATTGTAATTTTTTCTTTCTGTAGCCTTTTCTTTCAGAAAGCACAAGTCCAAAAAGTGTAGGACACAGTGAAATCACCAACAGATCACCACAGATACCTTGTGCAAGCTGAAAGGGAGAGATGTCCTTAGAGCCCTGAGGGATGCCTCCCTACAGCCTGCTGACAGAGCAGTCCTCATTTGTAGGCAATGAAGGCAATGCTAGGGTGCACATCACACAGTCCAGAGGTGTTGGCACACACTGCTCTGTGTCTATCTTCTCTGTAGCACGTGAGGACAGGAAAGTGTGATGTCACTTTTGATCCTGATACTGGCTAGAAAAGTGTCCTGAGCATAACTATGGTCCTTAGTTCAGCAATAAGAGAGTAACATATTTGAAAAGTACTTTTTGAACTACTGAGTATGAGGACATATATAAGGTAACAAAAAATTATTATTATCCTTGTTTGTATGTAAATGTTACTGAAGTGGCTTCCTCAAGGCAAAACATTGATCTCTTGCCATTCATATAGGATGGGAATTTAAACCTCCTTTGGCAAGGGGATGAAGGGAAACTGTTTTCCCACATACTATACCCTGTTCTGCTAAACTGAAGG
Source organism: Eurystomus gularis (assembly GCA_013400335.1). Lineage (NCBI taxonomy): Eukaryota > Metazoa > Chordata > Aves > Coraciiformes > Coraciidae > Eurystomus > Eurystomus gularis. The sequence goes on along the minus strand of VZZY01021258.1, from coordinate 31,118 downwards.
GATCTTGCCAGCAGTCGCATCCCTAGTATCTTTACCACAGCTTAATCTGGAAAGTTTGCCCCACACATACCCCCAACATGGAGTTTTGCATGTAGGACTGTCAAATAAATGTCTGGTTTTGTGTCCTGAAACAGCTCAATTCTTGACAGATCACAAACACAGAATTAGCAATTAGCACCAGTTTTGCAATTGTTTAATAGCACATTTATATTCCAATAAGTGTAATAATAATCACGTAATAGATAATATAATATGCAATATATATGTTGTTTTGGAAGAATAGTTTGAAAGTTAATGAATCAGTTGTTTTGTATCCATTTTCCCCATTATTAATAGGAACCTCATGACATTCTTTATCTGTATGGAAATAATGCATACTATCTTAAGGAACATGATAGGAATTTGAAAGGAACACATCAATAAAAGATCAAACTACAGATACTTCTGTGGTTGGTTTCATTTGTTTATACGGCAATGGAGGAGTTAAAGTAAGATTTTTTTTTAGCTCCTGAATTGATTCCACACCTATTTAAAAGAGATTTTAAAAATTTAAGCCATTAGAAAGGATTCCATTCTATTAGTTACTTCTAAATATGGCTTTAACTAGTCTCTTTTATAGTCTCTGTAACATATATCCAAATCTTTTATTTATTTGTAATATTTATCTTACTGTTTCCTGTGATTTACTTCTGTCTTCCCTGATGTGTTTTTTTCCCATGCAGTTCAGGCAAATAGTCTCAGCAGAGAAACCAACTGGTTAAGTTTGTTGTATGTCTTGCTGGATACAAATCAGCGCAAGTATGAAGCGGGCAGGCAACTCAGTGGAGTTTGAGGGACACTGTACACGCCACAGTTAAAACGTTGACTTGGCTTATGTGACAAAGTTCTCTGTTTTCACTGAATTGAATGAAAAAAAAACAAAAGGAAAGCATCAAACAGAAAGCTCAGAACAGGATCTTTGTATTATGTAATGTGATGCCCGGTGAAAAAGAGAATATACTCTCTGATGGTATGTGCAGTCTACAGAATGCCAGACTGTAGGCTGTCCTCAGCCACGCACATCCTGGCTGATGTAAAAATCCTAGTACAATTATTGAAAGGGTAGCCTTTCAAATTCAGCACAAGGATCTGTCTCACCTTTTCTAGCTTCACACATGGATGCATAAGCTCTATGTAGACCTAGGAGCATTAAGTGCCGCTGCAGAAATCTGTTTTACCTATACCATATGATTTAATAAAAGCTTTGAAATTAGCCATCAGAAAAGATGCCTTTTTGCTTCTGTTAGCAAGGAAAGCTTTACAAATAGGAGTTGTAGAATAAACACATTAATTGCCTCTTTTCTTCCTTCTTTTTTTCTTTCTGCTGGAATAATTGGTGAAATGATTAACAGTAGAGGCATTCAAATCACCATAACAAAGGTCCAAAGTTAATTCTCTGACCAAAGTTTCCCAGAACTTTCATTTTAGTCTGCTTACAAACTCAGGAAGACATCAGTGGTCTGACTAAATTTGGTTTATTTAGTTAGGATTTTAGGGTTTTTAAAAAATAATTTAACTCATATTTTTATTAATCGGCTTTCTTTTTTTAAATCCTCACTTATATTCCCAAATATATGAAATATCTGAAAAACAAATAGTACGTGATGAAATGGTTTTTGTTGACTTGAAATCAAAGGACGTATTAGTTTGTCAGCAAGAATAGAAGAGATGGTAGCTGAGGGTGAAAGTGGATAAGTGAAGTATTTTCAATTCTAGTTTAAGGAATACAGTATGTATTTGTTATACATAGTCTCGCCAGGAACATTGAACAAGTTGTCTTACAAATTCACAAGACTGTCTTACAAAGTTTAGCATATTCTTATTTATCAAAAAAAGTGATATACTATGGATAGGAGGATAAGTTTTATCCAATTGTGGTGCTATAAACTTCTGAAGATATGTTTGGTATGTTGTACTTGTACCTTTACTTCATTTATGATGATGAATAGAAGTAAATATTTGCTTCTTATTTGTGACTATTTTAAGTTAATTATATAGTAAGTTTAACAGCAATCAGAAGCATAAATACATGGGAAAGCAAACCTGTCATTAGCTAAAAACATCAGTGTTTTGAATTTTTAGTTAACAGTTAAAATAATCCACTGCAAGATAAAAAGATTGCTTTCCTGGTGAATTAATGCTTCAACTAAATAAGTCTTTATAAGCATCTCATTGCTCAATCAACTGTCCAGATGCAGGTGAACAGATGTCTGTCTGAACACGATACTTTAGCAAAGTAGACCATGCAGTCTACAAGGGAAAAGATTTTCTTTGATACCAGCAAGACTTTTAAAACTATGATTTGTATTTGATAAATAAGAAAATGTTAGATTTACACTAGATTCTGGCTTCATATTATGAATGATAGCGCTGGCCTAAAATCTCAGAAATCATCAGTGGTATTGGAAACCAGGGCTGAGAGATCATTTTAGAAAACAGATGCACAACATTATTCTGGAATTAAAAAATGTCAGCTCAGTATATTCAAGGAAGAAACGATAAAGCAAGTCATTTGTCTATCAGTGATGTCACTAGATTTTAAGACTTTGACCTTGTAGTAGATAAAATTCTATTTTACAAATGCTTTATCTGAAATAGTAGGTTGCATGCTAGATGTCTAGACATGTGTGTGCATGTGCAGCTGAGACAAATTGAATTTTACACATTTGTTGGCTTGTGAAAATCAGTGAAAAAGTGTTGGCTTTGCAAAATTGTACTGTATTGTACCTACCAGGATTTATTACTAACTATATTGCGTCTGTGTTTACTTTCAGACTCCAGGTTGATGTCTCAGTGTCATTCCTAAGAGATATCTGGTGGTCTGTAAAAAGAACTGTACATGATGGTGCACTATTAGAGCTCTCAGAACACAGTAACTTAGAAAAGAGGTTTTGTGTGTCAGAAGCATAATAACGTGTTCATAAAAAGTCAGAGAAAGAAAACAGCATGAATATAAGTCTTGGGCTTAGAAAGGGGAATATCAAATTAGGATTGAAATCAACCTGTGCTTTTCATGTGGGTACAAAATCAGAATGCGTATGATGCAAACTTGAGAGCTGTAACAGTCCAATGTCTAGTTTACAAAACCTGAAAACCCTTCTCTCCTTTCCTTCTCATCTTGCCCTTTCTACTTTACAAAATGCCTTGAAAGCAGGGACGCTAACACATAAGGATGAAGCTGCCCTCTGGCAAGTCTCTCCTGTGTTTGGGAACATGTGGCAGAACTGCAGACAGAAAGGGTCACGTTCAGTAGAGCTGCTGATATGAAGAGCAAAGCAACATAGTGAATATATAAGGAAGATGCTGTAACTTACAAGATTGCTAAAGTCTGTCAGTGGCTTCCTAAATGCCCTAGAAGGCTTAAGGTTAACTTCTTTCTCTCTCCCCTAAGAATATTTACCTTTGTATTTCATTTCCTTCATTAAAACTCCTTTCATTTCTTATTGTTGCATCATAGCCCTTAGAGTAGTATTAGTCATATTAAAAGTTTCCTGCCAATATTCTTCCTTTTGCAATTTAAGGTAATAAGGGCATCCAAGGTGGATGATGGTGTGCTTAGATCAATGTCCGTGCACATAATAAAATTAATACAAACCCGATCTAACATACACAATGTTTTTAGAAGTAACAGAGGTGACAGCAGATGTGCAATCTCCTGTTGAAGTCATGTAGCTAGAGACATTCCCTTGAGTGTACGCTGTGGGCTTTAAAGCATTTAATGAGAAACACTTTGAAAAGGAGCAGCACGACTAAGAAAACCCATATAACAAATTGTATAGAAGAGTCAAAACAAAAGATATCATCTCTACTTCAGAATACATTCAGATTTCCCTCAAACATATATTTCAGTGCTTGCAACCTAGTGTGGGAGACCTTAAGATTGTCCTTTTCTGTCTATCAAGCATGTGGCAGAGGTAGTGACTTTGCGGATTATATTTTACTGTGTTCATATAGGTGAGACAGAGAGATGCAGATAAGTGCATGCAACCTGATTTTGGTGTGGAAGACTAGTATAAGTGAAAGCTTTACAGGTAAGTGCTTTTAAATATCACCAAACTGGACAGGAAACAATTCATAACTGAGTTTGTGGGAATAATGAAAACAAACAAAAAAGCAAGTTAAAAATTAATGAGAAAATATCATACTGACCCACATTCTCTTTCTGTGCTTGAATTGCTGCTTTCTTCAAAGCAGTGGTGTGTTGGACACTGTAGTGTTTTAGAAAGTATCCTGGAAATGAATAATACCATGTGGAACCACAATGCCCAGTAGATACCTGAACTGTACTGTGAAAACTGGCAGGTACCTGACAACCCTTGCTTGTCTGCATAAAGGTTAGAAGCAATCATTTTGATCTGACTTTGCAAAGTAGAGGTATAAGTTGTGAGCATCAACACAGATAGTGAATGGCTCTTTAAACTGGCCTTTGCATTCTCCCAGAATAGCTGCATTCTTTGGGGCTAGTGATAACAACTGTCTAGTGTTTGCTGTGAGAATCCATGCCAGTAAGATCAGAGGGTTCTTCTAATTGACTTCAAATAGAATAATCTGAGCAAGTGCTTGCTGTAAACACCACAGCAGTGTTTTTTAGCTCTACACTAATAACATATCTCTAACCTCACATGAGGTCTTTAAAAGGGCCAAGTTGATTCATTATTTGCCAAAAATGACAGAAATTGGTGCAATCTGGTGGTGCTGCCAACACGGCACCACCCTGTTCTTTTTGTTTTATCATTAGCGCAGAGAGAAATGTGAAGGTTTTCGTTTGTTTTTTTATTTGAATGCTATATAGTCCAAAAGGCTATGCTTACAGTAAAAGAGTTATTGTTACTGGCTCCAAATATTAGAGATGGTTAGCTTTATTAAGGCAAAACTACACTGCATGCCTGGGTTTTGAGCCAAGATGTATTGCTGTGACCATTTACACACAGCTGCAGTGAGTCTGATTTTCCGCATAGTTCAGCATGGCTAGAAATATGAAATTATCTATCTTCACCATGGAAGTTTGTTTGTTGAATGTTTGCCTTAATTTGCCTCTCTCACAAAAATACAGACATGTAAATTTTATAATACCAAGTATTCATGCCCTAAGGAGAGAATGAAAGCATTCCAGAGATCAAGGTAAGACTGAACGTGGGAAAGGATTAGATATAAGACCTTTTACTAGGTTCCTTTGTTTCCATTTCTAGTATCAAATTAGTTATGAACATGTATGACGGAAAGGCAAATAAACTTTCCTCTTCTATTTCTTCATTGTTCACGTAGGACTAAGAAAAGATAGATTGGTACTAGGAATACAAAAAATAAACATTTAACAGCTTGTCTTTCACAGAGATCACCAACTTAGAAATTCACATAGCAAAAAAAAATATAGTGTCAAAAGAAGCCAATGAGTTTGTAACTGGTTTAAATTTACAGTTTTCATGCGAGGTATAACATTAGTTATCTGCTGCCCAGTGGTACTCAGCAAGCTGTGGAGTTCTCTCCTGCCTTCAAATACATCAAAGAAATCAAGTGCATTATCATCAGCCTCGTCCAATGACTTCAACATGAGTAGAGAAAATTCAGTAGAAACACACAGTCCTGTGATAGAGTAACTGAAACACAAGTATGTGCATCATAAGTTTTTAGTTATTATCTGCCCCTTAAGTTTACATGTCATACTCTATTTCTAGACAGTGTAATGACTGAAACCTCAAAAGACACATGGACTTGCCTTACAATCAGTACTGGAAAAACAAATGCTTATTTTAATTCTAGGTGAGGAATACAAACCCTTATTTACACCAGGGTCCAGCACAACACAAAAAGGTTTTTTTCCCTGAGAACATTTTCCAATTTTCAACTACTAAGTTCTAGCATCCCAAACTGCTTCTTTGAAATTGACCTTTTGGATATGGAAGAGAATAGCTGCCTTCTTAACACAGCCATTCAGGAGTGTGCTCATTGTACAGAGTATGCTGAGATAGAATTTTAGCCTACTGAAGCTAATTTCTCTAGGTCTCTTATGCAGTCTATAGAGAAAGATAGGTTCTTCCAGGAACAGTTCCTAAGCTCCTGTTCTGAATAATTTAATGGAGGAACTTCGTACCTAATATGGACTATACAAGAAACCTATGGAGATTGGTTTCTCTGAGCTCATATTTGCTCTTATGAGTGTCCCACTGAATTTCCAGATTTCCTAGGTGTTTTTCACCTACTATCTTAGCATCTTCTTTGGCTTACATTCCTGGATTTGTTAGTGAGCCTTTTAAGAAAGTTAACATATTCCCCCTTATGTAGCATGTCAGCAGAGAGAGAATTCCCTGACTCCCTGGCAGCACAGGAGCTGCAATTCTGCTGCTTGTCATTTCCACTGTCTTCAGCAGCTGACAATGGGTATCGCTGGAGAAATTTTGAATGTGGTTCTTGACAGTTAGTCTGGAAATAACGTCTGTTCACAATGGCATTTTTTCCATAATCAGTAAAAGTATATTTGTTAGTGGCAAAGATGAATATGAGAAAACTTACAGTAGTCTTACCAGTCAAGACTGTTTACATTGTGGGAGGTATCTGTAACTTTGCTACCTGGAATAGCAAGTCACTGGAAAATACTACATACACTTCTTTTGTTTCCTTTATGCTATGAAAAAACAACTTCTTTTACATATTTTCCACAGGGTAATTAAAACTAATTTCCTCACCATCATGGCAACTACTGATTTTAAATGGGAGAAATTGCCTTCACATAGGAATCACAAGCCAGTAAAATGTATTTGTACTGATTTATACTCAAATGATGCATTGCCATTTTATCATCCCTGTTGGTGTTATTTTAGAACATCAGCTGTGATCTCTGTTGTGATGAAGCAGCTGTTGTATTAGACACCACCTGCAAAAGCAGAAGAAATAGGTAACATTTCTTCTGTTTTATTCTAATACACAATGTTTGCTAGTCTAAGTATATTTTGAAACTGCATATTTATTTGAAGTAAAACTTTTCTTCTAAATGGCTGTTTTCCTGTCTGCCAGTCGGGACATTAAGATTCCTTGAGATACACATTCTTTAACTAATCACCAGAACTGTAAATCAATAATCAGATTAGTAGCTTCTTACAGAAAGCAAGGGATTTGCTCTCCCTGACTGACAGCAATCATGTAGCTCATAATTAGGGTTAGTCCTTTCAGAAGACTGAAGATTACAGTGATATGTACACTATGGCACTTTTTTCTCCTTGGGTATCTCTTCCAACTCTATTCCAGCTTGGGCGGTACTGTATGACTTATGTGTCTGCTCCCCAGATCACTGGACAAACCAAAGACAGCATGATGTTTGCTTTTTAAATGGATAAAATTTGGCATTTTGAAAGAAGCTCGCAGCAGGATGGCCTCCCCTGCTGAAATATGTCAGTAACCATCTCTCCTCATTATCCAAATGGCCTTTTTGATGAATGGCAGCAGCAGTCTTTCCTTGTTAGAGCTAGTTAGCTGAATGCTCATCACTATTGTTTTAGCATAATTATCTTCAGGGTTAGGTGGAGGCCAGACTGTTCCCCATTAATGCTACAATATTGGAGTTGATTTTTGTTCACAACTGTTAGCATTAAGGCATGAAAACAGATTGTGAATACTGAAAAAAACAATGCATCACTTAGCCATGCAGACTATACAAGAACTTTTTTTTTTTTACTCCTTCCTTTTTTAGAAAGTATCACTTTAAAAATTCTTTGAAGTGTGTACATTTGTAGTCATGTCAAATCAAATGCTATTAATCTGTTGAGCAGGAAGGAATGAATGTATTTTCAGTAATGTTTGTATCTCCCTGACTTGATTAAACTAAACATAATCTCCTGATGTCATTGCACGTCCAAGAGGGGGAGAGAAAAGGAAAGAGGTGTGTACAGCTCATTAAGAAATGTGAAGTGATTGTGTTGTTTGAAGTTATAACAAAGGAAAGGTTTGAGGCTTTACCACAAATAAGGGGAGGGGGGGGGATGACGGGACAAGAGTAGAGTGGGCTGGGGGAAGAATCTGTGCTAATCTCTTGACAAGATAACTTGTTACATGTCCCCTTACTGTAAGACCCCAGTCCACCACTACGGACTGCATGGCTGTTCTGTAAACTGTTATTTGGATTATGAGACTGAGATCCGTTCGCAATTTGTTCATGGGGAAGTAAGACTCACGGAGTCTATTCAAATTTTCAGAGAAAACACCTGTTTGTGGTGCCCCTGTATCTTATTACATTTGCCATGTAAGTCTGCCAGATCAGCTGCAGAAGGGAGAGGTCCCCAGGGACTGGATCCCCATAGGGAGCAGGGACAAAGAGGAAGAAAAGGGGATGTCCAAGGGGTTGGATCTAGTTGTGAATGATGTAGAGCAAAGTTTGGACAAAGGTGGAGGAGGTTTGCTTGGTTGCTTATTTTAGCACAATAATTTGAGATTTCTTTTCTAAGTTCTTGTTTTGAACCTACACACTGTGGTATCTCTCTGCTATCCTAAGACAGAGCTGCAGTTTTCTGTACATGAGCAAGAAGAAACACTCCTCAGTAGAAGCTTTGCTTGTTTTGGCTTCCATTTGCACTCACACTCCTGTTGGAGCCCAGAGATTTAAACTGAACAAATGCCAAGACTCATCTTCTTTCTCTACTGTTTCCGCTTCCCACAGCCTGGCCAGCCTAAGGTTTTGGAATGACTACCTTCAAGTGATGTGTTGTTATGGTACCATTGTTATCTGTTTGTTTCAGTGAATGAGACAAGCACCCAAAGTGCACATGGGCTATAAGTAGTGTTGTGAAACAGAGTCTTGTTCATAAGGAAGTGAGCTAGACAATAAATTCAACACAGAACCTGCCTGAGCAAAGCAAGTGTATCTCCTGCAAAAAGGCTGCAAGAAGTAGGGATCAGGGAGAGCTGAGATGTTTGTGTGGTACTGTCAGCTGAAAGTGATGGCCAAAGTACTGGAAACATATATCAGGATAAGAAACTTGTTCCAGCAATTTGCAGGACAGCCTCCACCCACTTTAAATGTTTTTTTTCCAGTACATGATTTAAATAAAATTTTTTAGTTTCAGTAGGAGGTTATACATTATTCAAATGACAGGTCTGAGGCAATTTATTCAGATGCAGAAAGTACTTTAAATTTATTTTGAAACTACCAGCACCACAGATGAAATAAGGTGGGTGGGAACAGAAACTGGCTTATAAAATATTTACACAAATAATTGTATATTTCATATCTTGATAGAGTTATATTTTGTGATCTCCAAAGTACTAATGAAGATCAGTTAACCTTGATACTGACTTTAATTAAGCATGTCTTCAATTCATAAACATGATGAGTAACAAGTTACTCATTGGAAAAACTTTTCTTATCACCATTTAAAAAGAAACCCAGACAAAAACATTGCATTAAGCAGAAAAAGAAAGTTAATATGAGTTAATATGCTGTGTAGTTGTTTTACGAGTTATAATGTAAAAGTATTTGAAGTCAAATTGTAATCCAGTGAGGGCATTACATACCTTGTATAAGTGATAAATTTTGTTGCAGTTATTGTCACTGAGGAAGAACTCTTGTTATTTGCTTCTGTCATACTGTACACATTTTTCCTAGCCATTTGTACTAGGAACAGGTTTCGTGTGCCACATAAGTGAGCCTGGCTCTAATCTGCAACTGATTTACTGCTCTTGCCTTCAGGGCCATCATTTATGTTCTTAGTAGAACTAGTGGATATACCAGCTTTGACACACTGTACAGGATTTTTTTTCAGAAAAATCAGGCTTGACAAACCCTCAGGTGTCATTGCTCAAACAGTCACACTGACTGAGTAAAAGTTGAGTAGTTCTTGAGGTCTGGACCACTATTTAACATCAGATTACAAGCTTCTTTTTTTTAATGAAATGTTAAATGGTGGCCTTAAGCTCAGAAAGCAACCGAGCACATGCCTATCTTTAAGCATGTGTGAAGTCCTCTTGATTTGAGTATGAATACTTCTTCCAGCAGAAGACAATGGGAAGTTTCGGAAAGGTATGTCTAAAATCAAATGTCCTCTTCTTTGATCTTGACCTCCTTAGGAGATCTGTGTACAGTAGTGTTTTTATTCTGAGATCTTGAGACAATATAGAGCCACCATTCCTACTATAGAAATATACACTTAACTGAAAGCTGATTCTTGATTCAAAGGCTAGTGTTTCTTGTCACAGTTATCTTTTGGATGCACGGCAATTTTGCTGGATGGACTCCTGACATTCATTTGTATATGAAGGCTGTGAACTCAAACTAAGAATCTGGGGCTCTGTATGCAACAGATCAGACACGGGGTTTGGATCTCTTGGAAAATTTGACTTGTTGCTATCACAAAATATCTGTGTAAGAGACTGAAAATGAAGCATTCAGAAAAAGAAGGCACTGAACAAATGAAAAATAGAAAGTAGATATTTAGGCAAAAAATTCTGTAGGCAAAAATAATTTTCATGTTTATTGAAAAGGATATGCAACAAGAATTCCCACTGGTTATCTTATGACCCTTATGCCTCACACTGCTTTTAATGACATAAAATTCTCACAAGAAATACAAATAAGAAACTGAGGGAGAAAGTAAACATTGATCTACTTATCTTGAGGTTTTGTGTTATTGCTGTCATTACGGTGTCAGAACACCTTCTGTGTAAAATAGGTTGTTTGATAATCATAGGTTTCCTAGGGTGCTCCATAACTACCAAAGGAAAATTGGAAAAGAACTTGCATCAAGGTAGGAGCCTTAGAAAGAATCTGTTTTCTTTTAGAAAGAAAGGAAAGTGACATTCATATTTATAAAGGATTACAACTCAATGCTGCAACAGTTTATTGATGCTTTTTTCCTCCAATTTCTTAATTTTACAGCGTATGGGAGAAGAATTGGTTTTGCCACAATGCCATAAAGGTCATTTTACAGTCATTCTTAATTTGGGTGCATAATTACAGCCCTTTAGATATGGAAAATAACTGAATGTCAAGTAGTTGTACTTAAAAAAAAATTTTCCTGGTGTAGATTCTATTTCTAAAGTTTTCTAGTATAGTGATCTGTACTATCTTCAAGAGATTTGTTAAAATAAAGTTCATATTTTCTTCCATGTGGCCATGATTCCACTCCCCATACTGTTCATTCCAACAGCTTGCATGTCTATGTAGGTAGCTGCAGTTGTGTGGTCTGCCTTTAAAAGAAAAGGAAGCTGAGGTCAAGTTTGTTCTGCATAGCATTTGGCTGTGTATCCTTAGATAAAAGGACATTGGACCATTTTTGACGCAATATCTCAGACACTAAGTGGTTTGATCTTTTTCTTTCCTCTCTAGAACAGAATTTGATACCTGGCTTTCTCCCAAAACTAAGAGCATTATAATGTGGGAACCCAACCTGCTAAACTTGGGAGGGAGTGGATAATTGCTGTTGTAGGTGTTCGCATACCAAGGCATTTATATTTATTCCTGTTTGTTTCCAGCAACCCTTACCTCAGTAAATTTGGCAAGTCTCTCCATTTAGCCCACATCTCCATTGTTTACAGACTAATTGTGGAATTCAGCAGTTGTGAGGATTGCCCTGCACATAAAGCCCTATAGTATTGTTGTCTTAGGAATGTCTACTTTAAGTAGCATAGGAATTGTTGTTCTTTGCCTGGCATATAGTTTCCTGAAGAAATCCCAGTTTTTTGCCTTCATATGGTGTCCTTACAGAGCAGTGAAGCAAGTGTCACACACAGACGCCAGGCAGTCAAACTGCCACCAGTGCCAGTGTGTGAAGAAGTGGTAGCTGAAAAAATTATTCTCTCTTAAGGTCACTAGCACTTAGAAAGCATCAAGGAGTCCCATGACTTTGAAAAATAAGCCATTTTTTTCTCAAGTTCCTGCTTAGCATGACTCCAGCTTAATTGTGCATATGATCTCACAGATAAAGAGATTTAACAGTTAAAAAACCCGCTTATAATAGTGCTTTTGATCTGTTTTAAAATGTATGCAATGAGCATTTGGGGAAATTTTAATCGAGCTCCAAGTGTAATTGTCCCAGGCCTTGCTTTTTAGAAAATCTTATACTCAAACTGCATGTTTAAACCAAGTTTGCAGTCTGCACCTAGAAAACAAAATACAGCTTATATTTTTAGCATTTCAGAACTTTTTAAAGGCTTCCTTTATTTTCTTTAAATTTCTAGCTGCCTGAAATCTTCCTCCAATGTAATGCAAATGGAACCTCAAAAATGAGCACAAAGCATGCCCAGCATCCTGTGCAGACCCCTTGTGCAACCAAATGGCAGGCCATTATTACTCCCTATGCAATTCAACAGAAGACGGATAGATCCACATTCATGAACTTATTTGTGTGAGGATGGACCAGATTTCAATGTAATTGGCTTATTCAAATCACATTAGCAGGAAATACAGACCAAAAAATGCAAAGAATGAAGACAGTTGCAGCCTTATCTAAAATCTCTTACTTGTAGGTAGTCTGTAATCTTTCCGAAAGTCTGTAAATCCTGGGAAACAGAACAAAAGCTAAAGGAAGTGGCATTAAAATAGGGCCCCAAACTTAGAAATGGTAAATACCTTCAGACCCTTTAACAGCTTCCAGTATGTAAAGGGCACGTGCATCTTAACACCACCTTTATATTGCCTATTTTTTAGTAAAAAATAGAAGGATGCTCTCAGGTAATGTTTCCTTATACAGTATATAATTTTATATAATTTTTACAGAGTTTCCTTTTTGAAGGTGATGTTACAAGTATTTGCTGAGGACTTGTGTGTGAGACCTGATTCCCTAGAGAATGAAATTTCACCCAAAATAACTCCCAATAGTCACCAAATTTCAACAGCACTGTGCAAGAAATGTTGTACACAGGATAAGTTTACAAAAAGCTTTAAACATAACCATGTTAAACAGTTTTAGCCCATTTCAATAATTTGAGAGCTCATTATAAGCTGTTAATAAAAAGAAGAAACAAAGAGTTTGCTTTCCCTTCCCCCCAAAATTAACATACTATAGCAAAGAAATGAAGAAAAAAACAACCAAAAAAAACCAACAAAAAAGCCACCAAACCTGAAGACTAAATAAGGCAAAAATCTTGCAGAAAACATAAGATATGATTTTTGAAGTTTGTGTCATAACAAATATGCTCATATAACCAAATAAGATTTCTGATTAGCTTAATTCTGCTGCTCTCCAGTTCCACAAACTGTCATCTAGCATGACATCCTCGCTGTCCACTCCCTCTCTTTCTTGTTAGCTAAGTAACTTGCTGGAGGAGGGTATCAAAGTCCTACAGATGCTATGGAACAGGATTCCTTGTTGTAGGTTTCCTAGTCCCCTTTCCCCCTGACCTTTTCCTTTCTCTTTCTGCTCTGACCTCAGATTCTGTACATGGTCCCATTTCTGTTCTTATATCTTTTACTGAAAACTCCATGTATTTTTTTCTTCCTGTTCTCATCACTAAACTTTCTGCACAGTGATTTAACTCATTTGTCATTTCTCCAAGTCAGTGTCCAATAGCCCTTTCTGTAACTGAATAAACTTCACTTTCTTTTGATCATATTTTATCTTCCTACATTTGAGTCATATGCTTTCTTTTATGGTGATTCTCTAGATCAGGAGGGCAGAACACTGAAGGGAGAGGAGAAATGAGGTCTCAGAAACACCAAGAGTTTCCTACAGACTAGTTCCTGACAGTGTTCTCCATATTTGACTTAGTCCTTCATGTTCATGACGACAAACTATTCTGAGAGTTTTACTAGCAAAAAATTATTGAGTTTGCATGAACTGAGACTTTCAAGAGATGCAAAGTTGGGTACTTTTGAGTAGATTCTTGCAGAGATGTCAAAAGTGCAAAATGACTGTCTCCTATATGTTAAGTGATTGCTTCTCTCTCTGGAAATAAGCAAGTATTGATAGGCTCTTAGCAGGCAATAAATAGGGTAACAACAAAAAAATTATCTTACATTGGTTTATTTCTACCTGAATCTCACAGCTCCCTCTCTGCAGCTAAGCCTCATATATTGCTTGACTGTCTAGGAGAAACTGGAAGCACTTGCTTTCTTGACTGTTAATGTGAGAAATAACTGGGATATTTTTGGTAAAATTCCCCATCACTGAAATGTTTGGAATAAACAGTCAAAATTTGGCAAGGTTATAAATGACTGAATATAGGGCTTCATAATAGGAAGACTCAAGCTCATCATTTCTACAAGATGACAGTTCAACACATGGTATTTTTCTATTGCATGAACCATAAGTTAAATTTTAGCAGCTATAGTTTGAGTGAGAAAGTGAAGTAGAATATAAAGGAAGTCCCACTCTCTCATACTACTGTCAGAGTATCAATGTATTTATCTTAAGAATCTCAGGTGTAGCAGAACCTGTGGTGCAGCCAATGACTTACTTTCTGTGCTATTTGATGGTCCAGGGGTTGCAGTGGGACAAGAACACAAATCAGAATTGGTTCTGTTTTTTCTGACCAGAGGAGAGGGTGATTAACAGCCCACCTGTCCAACGCTTTAGTGCTGTTACAGCTGCAAACTATTTCTGTCCATAAAGAAAAAGATTTTGAAAATTAAAGCCTTTCAATGAAATAAAAATATACATTAGTAACACTGATTTCTTTTTTCACCTAGCCTAAATCTTAAGTTATCTGTGTAAAAATACTGTGTACATTCTGGGCACTTATCTCATGCTCTCTGTGTGAATGACTAGCTACAAATTTACATATTTATAAACACTCCTTCTCTAATTTCTTGTATTTAAACTACCTTCTTAAAAAATGTCTTTTTAAGATTTTGTTTTCTTCTTGTGTCCACTATTGACATGCACATAAATTCAAATGTGAGAATGTTCTCAGTATATACAGGGCACGAAGGGCTTGAGGCTGGTCGCTTAATGGTCTCAGCAAAAATCCATAGTGTCAAGTGATGCAGAAGATAGGTATGGTTAACAATCTGTCATCACAAAAAGAATAGTAATTTTCTCCATCACAGTATTGCTCAGATGACACAGCAGAGATAGCTGTGCTTCGTGCAATGTTTTCTGTGGAATATCTAGAGAAGTTTTACTGAGGCCTAAATTCTAAGGATATAAATAATTTGTGTTCCATCAAAAGTGAGGGTAAGATGAAGAACAGTTTTTGGATGTTACCGTGATTTAGTTACCTTTAGTAGAAATCAGGAGTTGAGTTCTAGAGTATCTAATGTCTATTTTTGCAGCCGTGGATAAACTAAGGGAATTGCCCTTGTCTTTCAAATGTTCTGTGGAGTTTAAGAGGCATTGCATTTTTACTGCAAATTTATTAATGAGGCTCCAATGGTACTATAAGCCTTCCGATTGCTCACTGACGTTTGAAGACTCATCACTAGGGTTAATATTAGACACCATTTTCCATACAATATTCCATATTTACTACGAAAACAATATTAAGAATTCTATATTCTACTGTACCTAGCCCATGTCTACACATTTTAAAGGTTTGCCAACCATCTATATAATTTTGCCATTGAAGTGGTCAGGGTTAGGTATGGGTATAAGTATTATTAACCCTAGAAGAATATAAGAACCTTGAAAGTTCAGCTTTCCTGAAGCTTCAACAGGGCAACAAAGTGCCATAACCTCATTACTCTTCAGTTGAAGTCATTGAGTCTTTTGATATATCTTAATATAGAAGGAGGAATTTAAATACCTGAATCCACTGAGGTCAGATATGGATGTTTCTCAAAGTGGTATCTTTTCTTTTACTGATAGCATGTTAACCCTGGGGGTAACTGAGGAGCCACGGAGGGTTTCTCTTCATAGGATGTAAAGTCCAAGGGAGGAGTGAGGAAAGGCATGTAGGGGAGGACTTAGACACGGCACAAGCTGGAAACTAAAAAAGGAGATATAGTTGTGAAAGTAGTTCAGAGGTTTTTGTCATGTGAGGACATTCCACTGGCTTGGAGTGGATTACTTAACAGAGTGAGGATATTGTTTAGAAGGACACGTGATAAACTACTAAATTTACCTTTGATCTTGAAAATGAAACCTGTGTGTTTTCTCATTTCTTGATCTATTCCTTGCAGATCCCACCAGTTTTGTCAGGTCTGCTATTAGACATGTAAGCTCCTACAGGCCTAGAATGTGTTTAGCTGTGTGTTTCTTAAACGAGAGCAGTACGGAGCACCGCTCAGAAATAATACATTCGTGTAGTCTGCATGCTGTCATCTGACCCGACATAAGTTATCTTCTTTTCAGAAGAGAATCATTAAAGACATGTGCACGTATGTGCTAAATTCTCTTCTCTAAGAAATATAAGAAGACTTTTTTCAAGCAGAGTGAACTCACAGTCACCTCAGCTGTCAGTAAATAGTCAAAATTCTGGCTAGAGCACCAACAGGCCATACCAGCATTCCAGTGCTCAACTCGTGTGCCTCTGCTTTGAAATTAGGCCTTTGCAACACTGGGCAGCTGCTGCTTTTCAAAAGTATGAACAAAATTTAGTGAACAAGGAACAGAAATTATATAAACAATTAAAAAAATTTGTGTGCCCTATGACTCGTATGCTTTAGTCTAGCTATGAATGATGCAGAACCTTACAAAAAGAGACAGTAAAAGAAGTAAACCAAATTATAATAAGAAAAAATTTGCTGAAATGTGTGCAAATAATAATCAAAATATTGCATACAATTGCAAACAATATCTAGAACTGCATTCCATTTTTTCCGTATGTTAAAATGCAAATAGAAAAAAAGGTCTTCTAAAATATTTATAATTATGCATATTATAAATGAATTGGAGACTATGTGTTCTAGCTTCAATTAAATAAGAATCACATGGTCCTTTTCTTGAGTCATTAACAATGATGTAGTGTGGGTAACTCCAGATTCAGTATTGGCACTGTATATTATTAGCTCAAATCAAGTACTTTTTCTAGCATACAAATGAGACTTTAGGAACCCATGGGTGTGCCTGAAAAAGTGTATCCATGAGCCAGGAAAGTCCAGATTTTTCAATATGATTCTAAGTGTTGGGTTATGGAGACAAAAGAACACAGAAAGCAGATTGCTTTGGCTTCATCATCTAAAACTTTTTTGCTGCAACATATTATTGGTCACCAGATTTGTGTTGGTGGATCTACACTTTTCCTTTTCTTCCATTATAGCACTGTATCACTGTAGGTCAAATCCTTTACAGTAAGTGGGGAGGAAACGAACAAAAACCTTCTGTTTCTCCCTGTGACAAAACAATTCCTCTTTCTGTCCCCCATAAAGCAAACAGCTTTGAGCATAAAAAAGTCATCTTCATTCTGTAAACTTGTAGATTGTAAGATAGCATGAGGTGTGCTTTTCCATATACACATAGAAGAAAATATCTCTGGACCCTCTGTTTATAAGTATACTCCAAATGATTCTGTGGAATAGCAAAAGTGTATGTTTGATCCTTTTGTGATCTAAATATATTCTTTTGCAATTTATTAAGTAAAGGCAGAAGTAAAGACTCAAACCCCTTATTATACCCCATGGATACTCAGTATGTCATGGTTGGTGCTTTAGAGATGAAACAATCTGCACGTTGTCTCCCAGGCATGACATTTGCAGAACTATTACTACTTGTACCGGTCTTCAAACTGCTTCCTATGGGAAGTTCATTGGGTGGGGAAGCACAGCATTAAACTTACCCTTTCCAGGTTCCTTATGTGCCAGAAGGCAGCTCTGTCTGGAGAGGCATCAGAAGGATGGCCTTCACGGTAACAATGCATGCTGCAATCCAGTCTGGGATTGCCCCTCACAGGGGAAGTTCCATATAGAAACTATAGACAATTGACACGAACATACATCTACTTTTTTATATAATTCTGAAGGACAGTATATATTTTAAAAAAGATAATTTAATTAAAGCAAATAGGCTAATACTGTCAAAGTGTTTAAATTGAACTTTCATGCCTAAATAGAAAGTGTTCAGAGAATTACACAACTATTAACCTGACTCAGATGGTAGTTATGTCCACAAAATGTCAAGGGAGATTAGCAAAGTGGTAAAGGAACAACAGTAGTAAATTTAGTCCTTTAGGTTGGATATTTACCCAAGTAAACAAGATAAATGTAATTTAGAGGCATAGTGCAGAGACTATGTTTTTGAATAACAAAAAACAGTTGTTACTTGGAGAAACTACTCAGAAAACTTTTAAGAACAGAAAAAAACCTTGATTTTTTTCCCAGACAGTGCAGGGGCACACAGTTCTAGTTGTAGCTATTAAAGAACCATTCCATCATAGTGAGTGCAAGGTGTAAAATTCATCATCTTGGTTGAATAAGAGGAATCTAAAAATGCACATAACATTGTATACCTTCAAAAAAATACGATGATATTAAGATGAGAATGCTAATTACAAAGGCATTAAAAGTAGCAACTAAAAGAGTGAAACTTAGACTACTTACTTTTAACCCATCAGTGGTTCAATGTTCATGCATATGCCTGAAAAAATAAAACCAACAAAAATATAAAGAAATGAACAAAAAAATTGGTGGAGTTTAATGTTAAACTAACAGATGTAACTAAAAACAAGGACACTAGAAAAGAGAAATTGTGTCAGTATTAAAAATGTAGCAAAAGAAGAAACACTGGCAAATTAGAGGAAAAATCCTAGGAAGTCAGGCTGAAATTATTTTGATGAGCAACTTGCTGAACTAAAATTAACCAACCTCTTTTTCAAATACATGAGAAGCTTTCTTATGAATGGAGGACAAATAAACTAGTTCTTAATTCAGTAAAAAGATGACTGAGACTATAAAATGGAGGAATGAATAGGAAACAAACATTCATCCTTTCCTCTCAGTATGAAGTACATTCAATATCATCCAGCTGAAAAATTTAATACAATGAAAATATTTTTTTTATCCAATTAATAACGAAATTATGAATTTTCTTGCCACAAGATGTTAATAAGGTGAAAAATACAAGGGGTTTCAGAAAAAAATTAGACAAATTTATGATAACAGGTCCACTGGTGTCAACTGAAGATGATGGTCTGCAGGCAATCAACAGCTCAGGAAGCTCTTAAAACATTGTTGGCTGGAGCATAAAGGAATAGACTCCTTCTGTGAACTTGTTTTGCTTTGTATATGTTTTTCTTGAGTACCCAGCATTAGACTGCCTTAATGATACAAGATCCTATACTAAACAGCCCTCTGGTTTGAGTTGGTACAACTGTTCTTGAGGCCTTATGTTGAAAATATATAGTGTGGAGTAAAATACAAATACCTTTCATAATTACTACAATAAATTTTATTCTTTTTGTTAAACTGAAACAGACCAAAACCCAAAAATACATATGACATTTACACAGCTAAAAAAAGTGTTGTAAGTTGTTCCTACCACAGAACATAATCATATTATCATGAGCTATGATATTTAATCTAAATAATAAATGTTGTTTTGTAACTTTCCTAGCATTTTGCATGTGGTGAGACATAGGTCTGCTAGTTGATAATTAAGTCTTCTGAAAACCGAGACTAGAGAATTTGTTTTGCAAATTTAGTTCCTAGGAAGGCTTTTAGATGCTGAAATGCATGTAGAGCTTTTCATTAAAATCCTTCTCATTTGTTTTTACAGGTATTATTCTTACTGCTTACATTGGCGTCATGTATTTTAGAACTTGTTTAGGACTAAGAATGTGTTTGGCGCTTCGTGAACCAGAAATGTTGGATCTCTGAAAGGAAATTAAAACTGACATCACTGGTGTAGTGGGAGGAAAGGTCTAAGTAGGAAACACTTGAATATACTTTACCTAAATCTTAGAGCACTCTGTTGAAATATTTTCTTCTTAGTTTGCACAAGTTTATATTGCATCAAATCATCCAGCTAAGATAGTGAAGTCATAGGTATAACGTAGTAAATACTAAACATCCAAACATCAGCTCTAAGTACAACACTTACTTTTTCCTGAGTACTTTGTAAAGTTCAGTGTGTAAAGTAAGCACAGCAGCACAAGACATCCCAGCAGACACCTTGTTAGTGTTTTTGAATATTGCATGTTCAACTAATACATTATTAGTTGCTAGTAGGGGCAGGAAATATTTTTTTTCTGGATGTCTACTATCAAGTCAATAAGGCATGATGATAACTATGATAAAAAATAATAGTGATAGTTAATTCTATCTATGTTATATCATAGAGATCAAGATATGACATGGAATAATAATAATAATGATAATAACAATCTAGAAAGAATTGTCATTCTCTACGTTTTGTGAGAAAACTGTAGAAAAACAGCTCTACACAAGTACTCTGACAGTATAGCTATTCTCCCAAGTGAATATATCCTTGTATTTTCCACAAACCATCAGGACTTCCAGTGTTTATGAAGCAAGTGCTTCACATCATACACAGATAATACTTTAATTATGTCAACAACTGCCTTTTAGAATGAAGAGAGTTGAAGAAACCAAAGAACAAAACAGGTGTTCACTATAGAAAAGAGACCTTCCCTGTAACCCAGTAACTTGCTGGTTTTCCCCAAATAACACAAACCATTGTGTTTCCACTAGCAGCCAGAGCAGCTTAGAGTAACTCTGAGTCTACACAAGCTTCAGTTATGGGTTCATCCTCATAGAAATGACAGTGCATACTTTTTAAAAAGGAAGGTGGTTATCCACTGCAATGATTCATTTTGATATGTGACTTTGAGAGAGCAGAATTTTGCCTGTTCATGAGACTGGAGACAACGCTGGAGAGTCATGGGCTCCAGGAGAGCTGGTTATTTTCAAGGATCTCTTCCTCCAAGCTCAAGAATGCTCCATATCTACACAGGAAATCAAGAAAAGTGGATAAACAAGGAGATCCTGACTAAACTCAAACTGACCTTCCGGTCAGCACCCACAGGGCAAAACCAAGCAAAGGGCTTTGAGTCTGCTTGCCTTCAGAGAAGATGAGTAATCTGGTTGCTGTTGAGATCAAAGCATGTGTGAAATGCACAGCCCAGGCTACACAGTGCAGTCTATGCAAAGCACTAATTTCCAGCCCTGAGGGGATGCCCTTTGCTGAGCAGTGCCTGAGAGTGCTCAGGACCTGCATGGTCACTGTACGGACTGATCCAGTCAAGTGGAAAGTTTATTCCTTGGGTCTTTTGATCAGGACTACATAGAATTATATTAACAGATGTATAAATTTTAAGTGTTAACCAATACATCCCAATGCCATATTCAATGGGGTGTACATATGTCATGCTTGCTTTAGTTTAGTCTTATATTTAATACTGTTTTCCATGCATTTTAATCACTTAAAATTAAAAGTACTTGAAGAATATTAATAGCTTTAGAACACATTATTAACCCGACTGTCTCTTATGCATTCAAATATATGTCATAGCTGAATATGATATGAACTAGAAAATAATAAAAGAACATAAAAATATGCAGTCTTTAGCAATGTTAGTTTTTTTCTGCCATCTACGTTTTGTACCACAAATATACAGAACTGCTTCAGCTTCTTACCTGAGATGCAAGTAGTGTGAAAGAACAGAAAGACAGTAAATCCAGGTGGCGTTAATAAGAGGCACGGAGAATTTAATTTTATTTGTTTTTCTCTGGCACAGGATCCACTTTCATAAAAACACCTTTATCATCAAACACATGGTGATTTACAGCGTCTCATATCTTCTCTACTTTTAAAGTATGTAAACTGCCTCATATGAAAACGCATGTTTTCCAGTCTAAGGCATTCAAACTCACTTTAGGTCTTTAATAATTAAGATGTAGGCACAATAAATGAAACTGTTTGCTGTTTTGGGTTTATAAAAACAAGCCCATGTCTTTGAGTATTCGTATTTGTATGAACTGTTTCAATATGTATGAAAGGAAAAGAGGAGGAATAGCCTGACGCAATGTTTCCTTTTAAAATTATTTTTATTATTATTTTAATTATTTTAAAATTATTTTTGTACTTCTAGTAAAATTTGATGAAGAGGAAAATATATAATTAAAGTACTCATTAAAAAACAGGTAATCAAAGCAAATTTCTTTTCCTCAATATGTTGTGGATTTTTAAGAATGAAGAGGACACATGCAGTGCAACCCAGATAAAGAATTCTTTAGGGCATTTAGTATGTCGAACATTTTTGGCTAAAGGGAGGGTAAACAAGCATTTACAGAAATGTGTGCTTTAAACATGAAAATGAATGTGCTGCACCTCTTTCTCTACCTTGGTTCCCAAGGATTCTTAAGAAATTGTATTCAACCACTCTGCTCTGCTGGAGAAGCTTCCTTCAATATGACATTCAGAAGGCAAATATTGTATTATGTAATTTGTAACTTCAGACAGGATTTGCTAAACTATATTTTTTCTTTAAATATTAGTAAATCCAAGCTGTAAATAGGCTTAAAGCTTTTGATACTTAAAGGTGAACTGGAATTTACTTTAGATGATTGGGTTTGATGCATGGATGACTTACACATGCGGTATTACTTTTTTCCTTTAAATAAATTAGAACAGTTTTAGAGATAACTTTAAAGGTCACCTGCTAATTATCTATGCCGAACATCTTCAAGTGATGTGACATATTTCAGAGTGCAGTATTGGCTCCAAGAGTTGTTGTTGAAATCAGTGAACTTTATAATCAAAAGGATGGCAAATTGCAGAGGCTTAACTGGAAAAAATGAGCAACTTTGATAGCTCAGGTCAATGACTATTTTTTCTACAAAGTTGACCACTTTGTTTATGCTTCATATTATTATTTAACCTTTATTTTGCTTCCTTTTTATCTTTTTTTTATATTTTGGATCTACATATGAGTAGCATGAACAATAATACTATTCACATGTCTGAATCAATATGATGCTGCTAGGATGAGCCACTCAGCAATGACAGTGTATGCCAGATCTGACATGACCATACACTTAAAACAATTTTCCTTCCTCTGAGACTCTGAATTCAAAGCTCTCAGCTCATCTTCTTTTTTTGTGATGTTTTCCTGGGGCTTCTTAGAAAACAAAAAAAAACCTTTCATTTTCACTTGTATTTTGAACTATCTCATAAGATTTTAATTGAGCCATTTGTAAAAACAAATATAGAATTCTAGAAATCCTTTGATGATATGCATTCATCCTCCAACCAAAACACAACAGCAGTGTATGCACTTTTTGGCCATCTGTGAAGTGCTGGTGTACAGCATGTATGGGGACAATTTTGGGTATTACATGGCCTAAAGAAATATTGAGAAAACTCTTTGGCATACTGTTTTGAAAATACTAAAGATTTTCTAAAGCCAAACTTAAGATTTGGTAGCTGAGCATCAAAAAGAAGGCATGCAAAATTACCAGCCATTTCTAAAAAATCTAGGCTTTTATCCAGTTTAAACAAGCGCTTTGTCACCTTCTTTGTACTTTCTTTCTCTCAGTATAATTTCAAAATTCCTCATAAAATTGCTGTATCCCTTTTATATCATATAACTTTACCTTCTCCCTCCCACGTGACTGAAATAAAATAACACCTGTTTTGTAACAATATAAGGGTTTTCTTAAGTATTCGGAATAATTATGTAGAAACTTATTGTGTTTTGAGGCTAATTCATAACAAATACATGTGTATGGATAATTTTTAGGGAAAAAAGGTAGGTCTAAATTCCACTGCTAAGACTCAACCTGATTTTGGAGACAGTTCAGAGCTTCAGTTTTAGAAGCCAGGAGGCAGACCATGGACACCACCGTGTCTCATTGTACCGGGTCTGTGTGTCCCTGTAGAGTGACTGACCATTCTGTGGACTAGAGCATGATGCCACAGACCTGCACTGTGACCAGGCTTACAGGACTAAACACTGAATTCAGAAGGGTAGATGTGTTATATCCCTGTTTTGTTCTCATGCTATGCAAAAGCAGGAGGGTGAAATTTATTTTTACACTTACCAATCATATATATATATAGAGAGAGAAGATAAACAGAAATAGCCAACTTTTCCTATGCAAGTAATCTTCAAAACTGGTGCATTTTAAAAGCTAAGTAATCTTGTAAATGAACATCAATAATTAATGATCTGTTTCTTATAGGATATACAGAAGTAGACACTGGAAGCACAGTGTGATGCTATAAGGCATCTCAAATGACCTAAGATGTCTGTGACTATGCTCTATGTCTCTTAATCTGGAAGTTGAACCCCATTCCTAAAGTTAGACAGTTCTCATGTTATGAACTGTATTTTGTTCTATGATTAATATCTACAGGCCTAAAATTATTTTCCTGGAATCCTTCAAGGAACTGTCATTAGTTTACCTGAATGTTAGCAAAAGGGAGGGATAAAAATTTGTCCAAAGTGACTTTAACTTAAAAATTGGAAATATGTTTGGAAGGATCAATTCTTTCTTTTCATAATGACTGTATATTTCTGTAATTAATCTCTTTCTGGTTACATTTTTCTAAAGCCATAGTTCAAATTCTACTTCTGTGTGAGTTGATGCAGCAGTTCCATTCATGTTGTTTGACAGACTCCAAGAGAAAGAACCTAGAAACTGATATTATCAGTCCCATTTATTAGCTTTTTAAGACATCTGACTGTAAAGTAGTTTTCTTTGATTCTCTTTAGTCACTGAGGATTTAAATATCCTAAATTTATCTACATCTACAGATGACATGTTAATATAAACCAGAATGTGCCGCTTTGTTGGAAAGAAATGTTAAGATCTATTACTATTATGTATATGTGTCATGTGCTCTTTGCTGAGTGATGTTTAACACTGTATTTGCACAGTGCAGTATAAGAAGCTCCATAAACCCTTTGGATTATGTGTGTGTGGTATCAGATGTATCAGCCTAAATCTACCTGCTTATTCTGATTGAAGAACCTAATTCTGAAATTGAGTTGTATAATGATTAGTAATTTATCAGAGGCTAACAGATACTAAACTCCTTAAACACACTCCTTTACTTTATTGGCATTATTGCAGATTTAGATTCCTGACACAAGAATTGAAAAAATCTTTCTCTATATATACCAAAGAGGTTTTTGTTTAATATATATGGGAGTAAAGATTACTCTAAAATGTCATAGGTCACCAAGATATCAGACTCGGCCAAATTAAACATAATCGTTTTTTGAAATAGGAAAATCAATCATAATAGCCAAGTTTCCTTGAATTCCAAAAATGTCATTACTATTCCTGTCTGACTAGGGTGCATTTCACAGCTGTCTTTTTTTGGTTTTGCAGTCTCAGTAGTGTGATTACAAATTAAAGTTCCATCCTAAATTTGTTTCTGTTCTGATCCTGTCAGCTTTTTTGTAGCCTAGCTCTCTATTAAAATTATGCATAGATGCATGAAGGCATCTTTAAGTACTCCTCCTTTTTTTTTTTTTCTTCTAAATTGGTCTAAAGGGCTTTCAATGCAACAATGAGCTGCCTCCTTATAATGCATGGTATATCTGAAGAACATTGTCTGCTCCATCGCATGGCTCCTTCAACAGAGTTAGAGATAGAGCCTCCAGCCCCACTAATTTCTATCCACATAGCCAATCGTGCTTGTGCAGGCATAGTACAGATGTGGATAGTTAACTGTTCAGGTATAACTTGGGAAGCTGATATCACTTCCTTTAGTGCACATGGATGTGGGGAAAGTCAGTGTTTTTCCACATGATCTCAGAATCAACTGTATGGCTTGTGCTGGTAAGTTAAACCTACATTTATGCTTTGTATCCATATGTACACATGAAGCACTGAGTACCAGACAGCGTTTGAGACAGCGAAGGGCTCAGTGCATCCCTTCCAGCTAAGACTACAAGGTAATTTTCTGGCTGTCAGTCAGTAAAGGACTAATCTCCAAAGAGCCATATGTTCAAGATGCAATGTCCCTAGTGAAGCTCTGAGTCAGCAATCAGCCCCTTACCTTTCAAGCTGAAATTTTTTTTCCAATAGGTTCTTTGAGGAAAGGAGAGGCAAAGAGTGCTTTCCTACTGAGTAAGAGACAGTTCTCTTTAATGATCATTGGTA
This sequence comes from Eurystomus gularis, assembly GCA_013400335.1. Classification (NCBI taxonomy): domain Eukaryota; kingdom Metazoa; phylum Chordata; class Aves; order Coraciiformes; family Coraciidae; genus Eurystomus; species Eurystomus gularis. The sequence goes on along the minus strand of VZZY01021258.1, from coordinate 5,149 downwards.
TAGGTCCCACTAATTAGAATTGTCCCACCAGTAGATCAAAGATAATACATTATTTCACTTTCCCTCCCCACTCCAGAGGGAAATTTGATTTTATTTATGTTAGCAATCAAAGTAAAAGACTTTCAAATTTACTTTAACTATGATCCCTCCTTCCCTATTTTTCTGCAGGTCAGCATGTAAACAATGTGTCATATTTAGAATGCCCAAACGTCACTTGGCAGCACTCTTCTCTGGGACAGGTTACTAAGTACAGGCAAACACTGGTGAAATTCAGGCTACAAGAGCTTGTGCTAGTGGGAGTTGTAGCACTGTACGTTATCTACTACTCATGAATAATACATGCACCCACTCACTTTTAAGGAAATTATATAGCTCAGAATTCTAATAAAACCTGCCAAGTGCTTTATGTGGCACTGGCATATTTTTAGTTTCATGTGATGGAGCATGTCCTGAAATAACCTAGTGGAACATCAAATGAGTTAGCACAGTTGTAGCCCACAGGGAGAGATGACTTTATGAATCTTGAAAATCATGGAAGTTACTCAATTAGTTCTGGGCTGCTTACTGAATAATTGGGGGGCAAATCGGGGTGACCAGTAGGTATCTGATAACCTAATGCTTAGATGCTTTTTGAAGGTGAGAAACAGGTCATTTTGGGGAGGAGGAGAATATCTCTGATACAATCTATTTCTTTTTTCACAAGTGTTAGCCATGCTACTATTCATGTGGAAACAGAAGGAAGTGAAACAAGGTTCACATTCCTTCTTATCCAGTTTTTCGCTCCTGAGTCAGATAGAAGGCATTATTTAAAATTATCATGAGGAGAAACCTCCCAGACAGTGGTCAAACATCTTGTCTTCACATTGCTCCAAGTCCTTGCCAGCTGGTTTGGAATTTAAACTCTGATCTCCTGCTCAATGATACAATGAACTGCCACATGACCGGCTGGCTGGGTCCAGTTAAAACCTTTCAAATCTTTTGCACACTTTACAGGCTGAAAATCTTCTTGAGTCCTTTGCAACAGCTTCACCCCCACCCCCAACAATCTCCAGGCATTCTGCTTGTCAAGCAATCCAACACCAAATGTGCTCTTTTTGTTTGACCTATATTACAATGCAAAGCTACTTGGTTCTTTAATTCACTGCCAAATAAAGCTGTTGTTATCTCTGGATGGATAAAGGGAACTAGGCCAAATGGTGATAAAGTCTCAGGGATGAAATTAGATTAAACCAGTTCTACCTCACCTTGCTATTTGCTAATTATATATGTGCTGGTCAGCAGAGCTTACTGTCTGTCTAATCATATGTCTAAAGGTCAATTAAAAGGGGCTAATGTCTGCAAATTAATATCCAGTGAAAAGTATTAATCAGCATAGGGGTTATGCCTGTCCTTTTCTCTATTTTTGTCTTTTCAAGACATTTTCAGTGTATAATACATAATGCATAAAATTACAGTGTGCTTTTAAAACACAAGAAGATTTCAGCCTCTCACTCCTTTTTTATTTAAAATCCAAAATGACTTTGCAAACACAATTCTAATGCAGATCTACAACCAGGTCGAAGAACTACATCGCATTTCTTTTTTAATTAACAGTTGGCAATATTGTTAAGAGAAGCATTACTCAAAGAGATGGAGTTGTGTTAGCATCGGAAACCTCTCCAGGGCATCAAACAGTGCTGAGAAGCTTCCACGGAAGCTTTTTTGGAACAGTTGCTCACTTCACATCTTTGCTGTCACTGCATAAACACAGATCCCTCTATAAAATGGTTGACTTAGAAATAAACTCAGTAGTCAAGTTTGGTTGTTGAGAGGGAGAGAAGAGGAGAGGTGAAGTTTAGTAACCCCTGTCCTGCCTTGTTTGAAAATACGACCAACAGAGAAAGCTGCAGATGAGGGCAGAAGTGTAATCAGGAAACATGCTGCTGTTTTCAGACTACTCCAGCACATCCTAGCAAACCAAGGGCAAAGTCTCCTGGCTCCTTTTTCCTCTTGGCCCCAGCTGGTCTTTCATAGATATCAGGGCACCAGTGCAAAACAAGTGCAAGCGGCAAGTGGATCAGGTCTTCTTGCTGTCAAGTCCAAGCAGCTCCTCTGGAGGTAGCCTCTGCTGCTCAGCAGGTGACAGGAAGATTTGCTCTGAAACACCCACCTTGCCAGCCTCCCCTCCCATTTCAAAGGAGGGAGTAAACCAAAAATGGTGGGGAGATGTCTAGTACACAGAGGCCACAAGTAAAGGAAAAAGAGACTGGAGGGTAGGGAATAAGGAAGGAATGTAGAATGACAAGAGAGAAAGGCAGTATAGACAGAAGAGAAGGGCAGTCAGAACTGCAATGTCCCCTAGCTGAAACAGGTGTGAGAAAGGTGCAGGGGGGGAAATGGTATCAAAGCATTAAAATGGGCATGTTTGTGTACAACTAATCTTTTGAATTTCAAATGGTTCACAGGTCAGGAGCAAGGAGTCGGGTACTTAAGTTTAAAATAAGAGCATACACAATATGAAAGATAGAAACCTGAGCAAATGCCAGAGTTTCAGGCAGTGAAATTTCTCTGAGACAGGACACATATGGAATAAGTTGTCATCAAAGCAATGAGCATTAGCAGATGTCTAGACATCTTTATGAAAAGAGAGGCACTGCTGGGTATAGCATGACACAGTGAGGACTTGAGATTGCATTTAAAAGTGGACTTTCTTTTTTTCAGAATACCTCCCTGCATCTTTGCAAGAGTAGACTGACATGCTTCTGGAAATCTAAATGCTTTAATGTTTATAAAATACTATTTCAAATTATTCAGAGACTGTTCCATCAGAACAGCTAATGCAGAATTTGAGTTCTTCTAGCGGACTCTTTTGCTTCTATTCATATCAGGAGAAACCATTAGAGCATGTTGATTCAGCCCAAATAAATTAGCTGTCTTCAATGTCACTCATTTACTTCTGATACTTCATATTTTGTAGACAGGCCATTACTTCTAGTGGACTGATGTACTGGGATGTGGACTATGCATCCTTGGTACTCTGTTGCAGTAACTGATCACCATAACTGTTTACACATACGCTTTAATTTCAGATCAAATTTTCCTGGCTTCAACTTCCAGCCTTTTACAGTAGTAGCTGTTGAAGGAGTAGTAGCTGATGAAGGAGCGGTTTTTGCTTTTACCCAGTGTGTTCATCTCCCGAAAGTAACTTTATTCTATAATTAAGTCACAGCTGCAGCAAATTGGCTGAGCAAGAGAAACCATATCCAGCTCTTCAAAGTCACTGCACCTCCCATTGTGGGGAAATACCCAAAATACAAACTCCACTGTAACTGCAACATACCTAACCGTACAAGTTGACTAGCTCAGTACTGGTAATAGTGTGGCTTCCTGGCATGAAGGTTTCATTTATGTATAGCAAGCTTGGGACAGAGGCACAAACTGCCAGCTGATAAAGTGACTATAGCAGAAAGGTGCCCTTAGAGAAACTCTACATCACGACACGACAGACCTTTGAGAATCCAGTAACGGTAAGAGAGACCTGACAGAGGAAGTAAGCTTATCTATAAGCTCCTCTATGTATAAGAGCTTGTAAAAAAAGAAGTTTCTTCAGCTTTACACTTTTTTATTGACATGTTTCTTTTTGATGTATAAAACTGTGTTAAAATATGAGTGCACTTTAATTTTCACCTTTTATGCTTTATGCTCCACACAATTTATATGTGCCTACACACAAACTAAAGCACAAATAATATTCCCTTTTTTTTGCACTTTTCCTGAAAGTGTGAGGTGAATTAAGGCTTACCAAAAGCACATGGAATTATCTGAGTAGTTAACAAAATCCTGTAAAGCAATGTAGTAGAAAGAGCAATTCTTCAGCTGGAATTGAGGGTTGGCATGCACCAGTCTGAGGTAGAACATAAGCTATAGCATTTCACTTATTCACTTTTCACTGGATACATCACATACTAATTAACAAACATGTCTTACAGAACACTGAGAAGCCTATGTTCAAAATCAGGTTATGGGTCAACATCTACTAGAAATCCATTACGATGGCTTGTTTCTCTTACAGAAAAACTACCCAAACCATTAAAAGCTTCAATAAGCAAAGGTGTCAGCAGAAAGTAGTCTATATTTATATCAAACAGATTTAAAAAAATAATTATGTTTTAGCTATAAAATATTGTTTTATATCTGTCAGACAAAAATGTCAGCAGGCCTGTGTGGATGAACAAGCTGCTCCTAGCAAATCTCAAAATAAACAGGATGTATGCAGAAGGTGGGAGCAGGTAACTTGGGAGGAATATAGACACTGTCTGAACATGCAGAGATGTCTTAGGAAAGCCAAAGCCCATGTGGCACTGAATTTGGCAGAGGATGTCAAAGGCAAAAAGAAGGGTCTCTATAAGTGCATAAATGGCAAAAACAAGACTAGGAAAAATGTGGGCTTATTACAGAATGGTGCAGGTGACCTGAAGACATGGAGGTGGCTTAGGTTCTGAATGCCTTCACCTCAGTTTTTACTAGCAAGATCAGCCTTCAGGCATCTCAGGCCCCTGAGACCAGAGGGATAGTCTGGACTAATGAAGACTTTTGGTGGAAGACCATCAGGTTAAGAATATTTAATCACACTAGACTTATCTAAGCCCATAGGTCCTGATGGGATTTTACCCACAAGTACTGAGGGACCTGGATGGTATAATTGTGAGCCCACTCTCAATAATCTTTGAATGATCATGGTGATTGGAGGAGGTGCCTGAAGACTGGAGGAATGCAAATGTCAGTCCTGTCTTCAAAAAAAAGCAAGAAGGAAGATCCATGGAACTATAGGCCAGTCATCCCCACCTCAATCCCTGGAAAGATAGAGCAACCAATGCTAGAAAGATTCCCAGGCACATGAGAAACAAGAAGGTGATTGGGAGTAGTCAACATGGGTTCACAAAGGAGAAGTCATTCTTAACCAATTTGGTAACTTCCTATGATGAACTGACTGGCTTGGTAAATGAGGGGAGAGCAGTGAACATTGTTTACCTAGACTTCAGAAAGGCTTTTGACAGTGGCTTCTATAACATCCTCATAGGGAGGATGAGAGAACTGAGAGCTGGATAAGCAGTGAGTGAGGTGTAATGAAAAGAGACTGAATAACTGGGTCCAGAGGGTTGTGATCAGT